>RJWT010046596.1:0-11444 GCA_004365215.1 Cuniculus paca | reverse complement strand
AGAGAACCAGGAATTCAGCACCCTGCTAGTTACCAAATGCCAGGTGTTTCCATATACAGCACTGTTAACATTTCAGAGGAAGGGGGATAGGTAGGCACAGTTAGCCCCACTATACAGATGAAGAAAGTAAGATTCAGCCCACATCACAGAGACAGCACTGCAAGGCATAGAAGCCAGAGTCAAGCTCAAGTCTACCTTACACCAAAGTCTGTGCTATTCCATGAATTCTCACTGCTGCCAGGATTTCGTAGACCAGCAAATTACTTGTCCACGATACTAGCTTATTTTCCCCCTGACTTAATATATCTCCATTATTGTTACCTTTCATTCCTGGCTTTTCTATTTCTTTCTTGCGAACATGGTTGGACCTTGACCTCAGTTGGCTTTAATTGCTTCTTCTGCATCCCATTTTCCCCTTAAAGATCCTGGTTCTCCATGGGGGAGTGGGGGCTGTGCTAGTTATGTGTTGCTCCAAGCTGGGGCTGGCAGTGACCCCCAGGGCCCCGGTCTCTGCTCCCTCCTTCCCTCCTGACAACTCATGGGCCATCTATAAGTTAGAAAGTTAGCGGGAAGTGTTACAATCTAAGCAGCTTTTGTCAGACAAAAAAATCAATTTTCATTATGCGAATGGATACTTTGCTGTGTGCTATAATGGTTCTTCTAAGCATCTTATGAACAAATTCTCAAACCCTTAGAATGACGTTCTTGAGTAAAAAAGTGCAATTTAAACACAAAACAATAAAGATCCATTTTCACTATCCGTCAAAGAAAGCTCAGGAGGAGTCCTATAGACACGTGCGCACTCCAGCCTCTCCCCACACATTAACTCTGAGCATCTCAGCATCTGACGTAAATACAGAACAGCAAAGGTTTTTGAATTTTTCTTTGTAAAATTCACCTTCTTCCAAATACTTTTCTCCCTCTCAGAGCAAATAAATTATCTTTGTTTTTCCTATAAAACAATTTAGCTTTAACACCACACACACACACACACACACCCCATACACACAATTAACGCAGCTAGAAAATCTTGCCCAAGCTACAGGCGCCTAGGAGATTTGAGCTCAAAGTAAGTGTGTATTTATATTATTAGGTGGTCATTCAATAAAAAGATTTTTTTCTAACCAAATATGTGCATGCACGTATGCATGTATATGTACACATTTGGGGAGGATTTTTCAAAGAAGGGTTTCCTCCCCATACTTCTGGCAGTTCAGGATTAAAGGTCAGATTTAAACTATCACCATGTTTCACAATGCAATCTGTGCAGCGCCGCGTAATGAAATGGTTCAGTAAAGGTGCTTGTGGAAATTCTTTTAATTAGGTCTAAGGCTTTTCAGTTGTCAACATGAATAAACCAAGAAGCATTCTCTTGCAAACAGGACACACAAAACAAAAATGTAAGTTACCTTTGAAAAAAGAGGTACTTGCAAAAGGGAAGTTATACGTGTTTTTTTAACCACATAGCTTCCAACGATTTTTTTTTAAACTACCAACATCTTTCAACAACAAAATGGGCTGCAAGACAAAAATAAGTGAGGTTCTCTAATACTAGTAAGCCAAGACACTAATGCTTGGTTCTAATGAAAAGTATTTAGAGAATGACTAAAGTTAATCATAACTAAAAATCATCAAGAGACCAATGACTTTCTTCATAAGCGAAAGCCACCTTTCCATTTGACTGTAATTAATTCTAGAGATCAGCTGTTTTCTCAATCAGACACGTGAACATTCCACGATGACTCCTGCAAACTGAATGGCGACTATTAAAAATGTACCAAGATGCACTTCTGCATTCAGAATCATGATCTACGGCCCAGAAGATGAGCACATCACAGTAGGAATATCATCGAGATGCTTGCTTTTCAAAGCTGTGCAGACAAACCAAACCACATAGATTTGGAAACTTTAGTCAATTCAGAGTTGACTCTAGGAACTGAAATTCACAAAACAAAACTGCAAGAAGATGGGAGCTTACTTTGGGAAGTTGAATTGCACTGCACTGAGCTCAGAAGGAAAAGCAAAACTAAATTATACTGTATTCCAATCACCACTCAAAGTTGTTATTTAGATGGACACAAAGATATTCATAAATGCCACTGGCCTCGAGACTTGATGTGGAGTAGGACAACTAAAATGAAGCAATGTCGGTATGTAATAAATGTGTGTGATAAATCAATGCCTCAAATGAACAACCGATTAATATTTGTCTAGTGAGCCTTCAAGATGAGGGTACAGCACCCCACAGTGCACTGACTTACTCTGAGTTCAGACAGACCTGAGTTCAAACTCTGCCTCATCTGCTGGCTATTATTACCTAGATGCCTCCAGGCAGGTTACTTAGCATCTTTTCTTCATCTTTAACAAGTGCATAAAGTACCTTCCCTTCCTTGTTTGGCAGGATTGTTATGTAGATTAAATGTCAAGGTTTTCAAAGCCTGCAGCACAATGCCTGGCACACAGTAGGAGCCTAATAGATGGTGACTATTGTTCTGCACTAGCCCAATTTCAAAGCTCAATCTACCTAAACCCTAATTTTAGCATAAAAAAGAATAATGAGTTCACAATTAACATTTTCTAGGGCATCAATTACTGAAGTGTCACTCATTATGCTGAGCCTAGTGGATTTATTTAGTGACCCAAACTCAGTGTGTATTTGGGAGTTAATGAAGTGCTTGGTGTTTACAAAGATAAAAGTGGGATTTGTCTCAGCAACAATCCTGGCCTGAAAGGATATAGATTTCCATACTTAGGAAAGCAGCCAGGCCGGATTCATGGTGGATCACATGGATACATCCATACAGAGTGAGATCTCTCCCAAGGGGATCCGGGCATCTCCACCTCCTCGGGGAGGGGGAAAAAAAACAGGAAGGGGGGGTGGGAAGTGTGTATAATAGATGTGTTTCACAGTGTCCCTGCTGTGATGAACAACTTGATCCACTTACAGTTCCAAACACATGATGCATAAAAGAGCTGACAGAAATTCAATTCTTGCAAAGAAAAGCATCTGCTCTCTAGTGGGAACGGCCAAATATTAAGCAGTTTTAAGGCAGGGCAAAGACCTAGAGGAGCACACTTCATTATCTAGATAGCTAGAGTAAAGAAATGCAAAGGATTACAAACCAACGCAAAGGAGCCTGAGACTCCAAGCATTAATTACCCGGAGTAAAATGATTCAAGTTAAATCTTTGTTACGACAAATATTAAACCCAGCTGTGTTTATGTAGCAATTGTGAAAAAGAAGAAAAAAAGAAATCCGTGTACAATATCTGTGAGCTCTGCCAGTTAATTGAATTCGCTGGCAGCACTTCCTCTACCACGAGCCAAACATCCTCAAAGATAAAATGTAGCTTTTAAACAGACCTGGGGAAAACGGAATCAAGAAATTTCAACCAATAAAACACAACTCTTTACTGGTATAAAAGTAAAGTAAAATTCAGTAATGAAAGGAAGGAAGTCTCTTAAACATTTACTGCATTCCAGAGCTCGGAGTTGTGGTTTACTGCTGAGGTCTCTTCTGATGTCCCACAGTGCTCCTGCCCCACCATCTTTAATGAAGCCCCATAAACTCTGTGATTGTTGACAAATCACATGCACACACACAGGGCAGGGCTCACTGGCTTGCGATGCTCCTTCCCTTCCTGCATGCGATGTACAAGTCATGCAGTGGACACCGTGGAGAGAAGCCCCACTCAGAGATGGACAGACAATTCCTTTAAAGCATGAAGGATGAATGAGTAGACACTGGTCAGAGGCGATACTGATTACACTCCCTTATGCAAATTGCCTGTTGATCTCAAGACCAGTATCAGTAGATTTGGGTGGAAGGAAACTTTGTTCAGATTCTAGGAGCCAGAGAAGCAATAAGAGGTGGAATTCAAAACCCTATTCTTCATTTAGGACTCATCAATAGTGTATAGGCCTTTTCACATCATTCCCTAGCTTTGATACCTCAGTTGATTCCCCACTGCTCGAGCTATGACGTCTAAACCTGATTTTATGACTATACCCAATGTGGTCTCTCCTGTTTACCTCCTTGATCTCACCTTTGTCCCAACCACACACCCTGTGTTTCAAACGAAACAATCACTCCCTGCCTAGGGACACTAAGCTTGTGTTCACATTTCCAGTCTCCACTCCTGTCTCCCAGCTGTGCTCATCTCTCCTCTTCCTGGAACAATGACTGTTTCTTTTATATCTGCTTGCCCCTATGGCCCTACACACTGAGCACATGCCCAAAACACTTTGGCTGAGTGGATAAGCTATGAGTAAGTTTCATTTTTGAACTGGCTCTATATCTGCCTCCTTGGGACACTCTGAACCAGAAATGTCTGGGGCTCCTGAGAATGGAAGTAATGCTGCTGGTATAAATAAAGGACAGCAAAGGAAGGGAGAAGCGTGACAAGAGATGAGGCAGGAGAGGCAGCAGAGACTGGATTACAGGGAACCACGTATGGAGCTTCAGTTTCAACCAGAGAAAATCAAGGAGCTTAAACTAAAGAGTTTTAAGTCAAGGAGTAGTTCATATTCTGGAATATGCCTTCATTTGTAGCACAGAAGATGGACTGGGGCTGGAGAAGTTGGGGCAAGATTGGCAGACCAGCTTCCCATTGACTCATCTCCTAGTCAGTCTGTGAGCTTGCTGAGAATAAAGGACCATGTCTTAATCATCTCTGTAACCACATACTCAATACAAAGTCTGGCACACAGTAGGTGCTCAGGAAACACCTTCTGATGAATTAGAATTAATAGAATTCAACAGAATTCCATTAGGGAACATGAACAACATATGCATAAGCATAGCAAAAGGAGCAAATCTACAAGAGCACCTAGTTGTTTGCCTCAGGGAGAACCGCACCAGTGACTTGCGAGGGCAGGGCAGGACTGCACACAGTGCACATAAGCCCTCAGCACAACTCCAGAGGATGAGAGTTCTGAGCTTTGGGAGAAGCATGGTATGAAGAAACTCCGGGCAGAGCTCAAGATGAACAGAAAGTCTGTAAACAGGCCGATAGATCAATAAAAGACAGCGTATTTTTACTATATTTCTCTTCCAAAATCTACAACTACGGAACAATGCAATATTGTCAGTGCAAATAATGCATGGGCAAGTTTTAAGGAAAGTAGCAAAGTAGAAGGCATTAACCTTGTCAGCTCCCTCCTCCCTCAGAAAGAAAGCTGCCTGAGACAAGATTATAGACGCTGAGAATACGTTGTCTTTGAGGCGAGCAGAAAGCTAGAGCTGTACTGCTTCCAAAGTTGCCTTTTGCCCATGTTCCTAAGTCATGAGATATCAGCAGAGCTGTTCTAAAAGTGACTCAATATTTGAACTTTCTCTAAAATTAATTTCCAGGCCTCTTCTTTTCAAAAATTAAATCATAGCATAGTCAGTAGAATGCACGCATTCCAGAAGCACAGGCTGAGGGGTTCTAACTAATGTATGAATTCAGGTATCCACTACCACAATCAAGAGATAGAATGTTTCCTTTGGAAACAACCATAGAATGGATAAAAAAAAGATGTCTTTTTATACCATGGAGTACTACTCAGCTATAAAAAAGGATAAACTCAGGGTTTTTATAGGTAAATGGATTCAACTTGAGACCACACTCAGGTGAAATAAATCAGACTTGCATGTGTGAACATTGCATTGTCTCCCTAGTGCAAAAAACTGAAAGAGTAAATAAGATCCAAAATGTATTATAGACATTGTGCATATGAAAAGAGAAGAAACTGCTCAGAAGGAAAGAATAATTGGGATAGGAGAAAGGAGAAAAGAAAGACAGGAAAAGATTCTATGTGTACATATGTATACATAAGATAGACAATTATACTAATCTCTATTAGTTCATCAAAAAGAATGGCTTGTGCTTTCATTGATCATTTTTTCATGCCTGTATCTTGTAATCTGAGCAACTACTTTGAAGATAACAATATGCAGTATATTAACTGTTGTTAATCTCCTATTATTTTGTTTTGAAATTCTGTATCAGTTTTTCTTTTTTCTTTTTCTTTTGTGGCACCGGGAATTGAACTCACGACCTCACACTTGCCAGGCAAGTGTTTAGGCCACTGAGCCAGATCCCCGGCTATTTTTTCATTTTAAAGTTAAAAAAAAAAAAAAAGAAAAGGTACATTGGTGCAGACAGGTCCTGTCTTTTCCCCACGGACCACAGCAACCACTGATGTGGTTTTACCCAGACTATTTCCTCCAGATTGGCTTTTGTTCCTTTGCAATTTTACATAAATTAAATCATACACTATATACTCTTGTGCCTGGCTTCTTTTTGCTTAGTAATAAGCAAATATGTTTCATTTGCACAAGTTTGTTATTACGGAATACTGACTTAATAGTGAAAAAGAAGGGTAGAAAGAAGACTCTTAGGGAAGGGAAGGAAATGAGGGAAAGGGAGAGAAAAGTGAAAAAGGTAATGGGAATGCAAATGATCAAACTACATTGTAGGCATGTACCCATTATTTTGTATAATATGCACTAACAAAAGAAATAAGGGATCTATCACGTTGTTTGTCCATCTAACACTTGCCAGTTAGTTTATTTCCAGTTATTGTTTACTATGAATGAAGTCGCCATCAACACTCCTGAACAGGCCTACCAGGACTTACATTTGGTAACTCTTGGGTAAATACCTAGAAGTGGGATTGCTGGGTACCATGACAGGCCTGTGTTTAATATCATATAAAACTGACAAGCTGGGCGTGGTGGCTCACGCCTGTAATCCCAGCACTCAGGAGGCTGAGACTGGAGGATCGTTGTGAGGTCGAGACCAGCCTGGGCTACAAAGTGAGCTCAAGGCCAGCCTGAACAGCATTGTGAGACAGTCTCACAAAGACAAGGGCTGGGGATCTAGCTCAGCGGTCTAAGCGCCTGTCTGGTAAGCGTGAGGTCATGAGTTCAATCCCCGGTGCTGCAAAAAACAAAAACAAAAACAAAACCGCCAACTGTCTTCCAAAGTGGCCAGGCCATTTTCTACTCCCATGAACAGTGATGGGAGTTCCAAATAAACTGCTCCACCTCTTGGACAACACTTGGTGTTGTCAGTCTTTACACATTTTAGGGTCAGCTTTGTTGATGTATGATATGCATATGTGAAAATTCACCACCTTTAGTGACTAGTGCTATCAATTTTGAAAATGTGTATATGCATCACAATGAAGATATACAACAGTTCTAGGAACTGAGTTCTAGCCATATAGTTTTGTTTATTTCAGAATATCATAGGAATGCATTATCATAATGCAGCTCTAATTCATCCATTTTGTTGGGTCTATCTGAAGTTTATTCTTCTTTTTGTCTTTTTGAGACAGGGTCTCACTAAGCAGTTTAGGCTGGCCTTGAGCTCACTTCATAGCCCAGGTCTCGAACTTGCAACAATCCTCCTGTCTCAGCCTCCCAAGTGCTGGGATTTCAGGTGTGAGCACCATGCCCGGCTCCTGAAGTTTCTCCTTATTGTTGAGCAGTATTTCATTTCATGGGTACTATACATTCAGCAGTTACAAGACATCTGAATTTGGGGAATTATGAATAAAGGTACTAAAAAAAATTCACATACATGCATTTGTATGTGCATAGGTTTTCATTTCCTTTGGTAAATACCTAGGAATCAGACTGCTTGATCAAATAGTAAATATGTTCAAGATGTACACTTAGAAAAAATTTTTCGCCTTTTAGACATACCAGTGGGTTATGCAGTGGGACTTCACTGTAGTATTAATTTATACTCTCTAATGATGCTGAATATCTTTTCATGTGATTGCTGATTATTTGAACATCTTTTTTGTGTGATACGTCTTTTCAAGTCTTTTACTCACTTTAATTAGGATTTCTTATTATTGAGTTTTAGGGATTCTTTACAGAGTCTGGATAAAAATTCTTTTGTAGATATTGATAATATTTTCTCTTAGTCTGTGGCTTGTCTCTTCATATTTTAATGATGTCTTCTGAAGATTTTTTTTTACCTTTTATGAAGTCCATTTTATCACTTTCTTTATGATGTATGCTTTTATGTCCTAAGAAATCTTTGCTGATCCCAAGTTCGTGCAGTTTCTCTCCTCTATTTTCTTCTAGCCATTTTACAACCTTTACTTCTATGCTGAGGCGTATGATCTATTTTGAGCTAATATTTGCATATGGTAAAAGTCAAGGTTCATTTTTCTTCCTACTGATATCCAGTTGTTGCAGCACATTTATTGCGGAAAATACCCCAAAATAAAAACCACTCTCCTTTCCCTGTTGAATTACTCTGGCATAATTATTGAAAATCAACTGTTCATTTATATGCAGATCTAATTCTGGACTATTTTATTTTATTGGCTTAGATGTCTATCTACATTGTCTTGATTATGATAACTTTGCAGTCAGTCTTAAAGGCAGGTACTATAAGTTCTACAACTTTATTTTTTTCCAACATTGTGTTGGCTATTCTAGTTCTTTCGCATATTCATATATATTTTAGAACCAGCTTGTCAAGTTTTCAAAAAAAAAAAAAAGCCATCTGGAATTTGGGTTGGGATTATATTGAATCTATAGATCAATTTAGGGAAAATTAACATCTTTAAAATATTTAGTAAAAAAATATTTAGTCAAAAATATTTAGTCTTTCAATCCAAAACATGGAGTATCTCTCCATTTATTTATGTCTTTCAAATTTTTCCTCAAGTGTTTTATAGCTTGAGCATACAAATGTTACACATTTTTTGTTAAATTTATTCCTAAGTATTTTGTGTTTTGTACGCTATTTTAAATGGTACTTTAAAAGTCTCGTTTTTAAATTGCTCATTACAAGTATACAGACATACATTTGAATTTTGTATGCTGACCTTATCCTGCACCCTTGTTAAATTTGTCAGACTCTTTAAGATTTTCCATATCCACAATCATTTCTGAATAAGGATGATTTTATTTGTTTATTTGAATCTTTGGGGCTATTATTTCTGTTCCTTGTCTTAGTGAGCTGGTGAGAACCTCCAGTGCAATGCTGAATAAAAATGGGAAAAGGAGACATTCTTTCCAGCTCCATATTGCAGGGCGAAGCAACCAGTCCTTCCCCACTAGGAATGATGTGAGCTATAGGTCCTTCTCACAGTGAGGATTACCAGTGTGCTAAGAGCTTTTAGATGAATAGGTGTTGAATTTTTCCTAATATTTTGCATATGTTTTGATATGAATTTCTTTTTCAATTACAGTTTGATTTTCAAATATTTAGCCTACCTATATTCACTAGATCACATTATCTTTTTGATAGATTGCTAGATTCAATTTGCTAATATTTTATAAAGATACTTTTATCCATATTTACGAGGCACATTAGTTTGTAGTTTAATTTTCTTATAAAGTTTTTGTTGTTTTCATGTTAGGGTAATGCTGACCTCATAAAATAACTTGGGAGGTATTTCTCTTTTATTTTCTGAAAAAGTCTGTGTAATTGTATTAGTTCTTAATGTTTGTTAAAATTAACTAGTGAGACTATCTGGGACTGGCGTCTTCTTTGTGGGAAACTTTATTACAAATTCAAAAATTTTAACAGAAGTAACATTACTCAAAGAACTTTTTGAGTTATTTTCTATATTAGAAGGAATTTGTTCATTTCCTCTATTTTTCTTTTCTTTTTCTTTTTCTTTTTTTTTTTTTTTTGCAGGGGGTGGTGGTTTGGACAGGGTTTCGCTATGCAGGTCAGGTTGGCCTTGAATTCCCTTTGTAGCCCAAGTTGGCCTCGCAACTTGCAGTGATCCTCCTGCCCCAGCCTCCCCAGTGCTGGGATTACAGGTGTGCACCACCACGACTGGCACCTCGTTTTCTCTAATTTGTCGAAATTGTAATCATAAAGATATTCACAATACTTCCTTATTTGCTTTTTGAAAAAAATAAAATTTTATTTTTAAATTTTCAGATTTACAGAAAGTGGCAAACTGAGTACAAAAAGCACACATGTACTCCTCACTGTTTCAGATTCTCCTATATTATATTACAATTGGACATTTGTTAAAATTAAGAAACCAATGTTGTTACATAATTGCTATATAATTATTAACTAAACTCCAGACTTCACTGTGATTTCCATTAGTTTTTCCACTAATGGAAACTAGGAAGAATGGCTACCAGTTCTTTATTGTATCCCGAGATCCAATTCAGGATTCCACATTGCATTTAATTTTCACCTTTCCTTAGTCTTCTCTGGTCTACAATTATTTTCTCAGTCTTTCTTTTGTTCTTTATAATCTTGACAGTTTTGAAAAGTGTTCATCAGACATTTTGTAGATTACCCCCAAATTTGAGTTCATCTGAAATTTCTGTCATGACCACAGAGAAGGTTTTTGGAAAGAATTCCAAGGAGATGAAGTATCCTCATTAAATTACATTAGGGGTCACATGGCAGTCGCATGACATCACATGTGACATGTGATCATTGGTGAAGACAGTGTTTGCTCATTTTCCGCTGAAGTTACAGTTTCCCCCTTTACGTACCCTAGTTTTTAGAAGCAAACCACTAAGTCCAGTCCACACATAAGAATATTCTCCTACAAAAAAGAGTATTCACAGGTATTATCTGAAATTCTTCTATATGGAAGACTTGTCTCTTCACCCTATCAACTCTCTTTTAATTAGTGACTGCATGGTATATATTATCTTCCCCATCCTTTCATTTTCATCTGTCTGAATCTTTAAAGGGGAATTCTTGTAGATCGCATACGACCGGACTTTACTTTTTAAAAAAACAGTATTAATTCTCTTCCCTTTCCTTCCTTTTCTCCTCCCCACTTCTTTGCTCCCCTTCCCATTTTAATGTTTTCTTCCCATTTCCCAATATCTATTACACGTTTTGGTCCTTATTTACACTTTTGGTTTCTCAAACTGCATTTTGCTTTTTAATGTAATTTAACAACTTCTTTTAACTGGAGTCTTGAGACAACGTGTTTAATGTAATGGTCAATATAGTTGGATAAATCTATATCACATTGTTAACTTCTCTATTTGCTCTATCTGTGTTCTGTTCATTCTTTCCCACAACAAAGTTTTAGACCTTTGAACTCAGCTTATTAACTATATATTCTGATTTTTTTGTCCTTATGGTTCCCCTAATTTTTATAATATGCATCTTCAACATATATGTCTTCTGTCAAATAATAATTATACCAGTTTACATACAATGTAAACTTTATAAAATTTTTTTTTTTTTTTTTTTTTTTTGCGGCACTGGGGATCAAACTCACAACCTGGTGCTTGCTAGGCAGGCGCTTAGGCCACTGAGCTAAATCCCTGGCCCTTACAACATAAACTTTAAGCAGCATGCTTCTATTTGCCATTCTTGTCCTGTCCTTTGTGCTCCTGTTGTCACACATATTACTTTTATACAGTGTATGTAGTAACACACAATATGTTATTTTTACTTTAAATACTCCACTCTTTTAAGGAAATTAAAAAAAAA
>RJWT010046595.1:0-11447 GCA_004365215.1 Cuniculus paca | reverse complement strand
ATGCAACCCCTGCTCTAGTTTTCATCTTCGTTGTTTTACTATTTTTTAGCATGTCATATAAAAGGGGCTATATGATGTGTAGCTATCTGATATGAATTTATCTCATAGGAATGTTTATCTCTTAGGAAGTCAGAGGTAAGATGCAACTATGACTTGATATGGGCTGGTAGTTGATTCTTATTGCTGAATATTCTGCAATGCATAGGTTTAGCATACTTGGGTTCTGCATTTAGCTGCTAAAACCCATTGTGGTTACTTTGGGTTTTTCCCAGGATAAGCAGAGCTGCTGTATATGTGCATTTCCTGTTTTTGTTTTCTTTTGTTTTAGTGTGTTTTGATTTGGATGTAATTTTTTAAAGCAGTTGTCTAAACAGAGACAATTTAGAAATGTATTTCTTGAATCATAAGTGTTGGTTTGCTTAGTTTGGAAAGCAATTGCCCAAGGTTCTTGCAATGTGTCTGTGCCATCAGGAGCCCTGCCATTTAGGGCTGCAACTTTTGCCCACTGTCAGTGAATGAAATTCCAGTTGTCCTTCATCCTCTGGCCATCAGTACTGAAATTTTATTCTTTTACAGTTTACTACTTCTCATTAATGTGGCAGGCTACTTCATTATTGCTCCTATTTGCAATTAGCCAAATGATATACAATAGTGAGCATTCTTTTGTATAACCACTAACCATCTTTGTTTTATTCAGCCAGGTATCTGTTTTGATATCTATTTTTGTTGGATTGTTAATTGCTAATATTGAGTTATTGTGGCCTTTTGAATGCATATTTGTCAGATGTGTGATTTGTGAAGAAAGTATCCTCATGTTTAGCTTAAATTATTGTTCTCTAAACAGAGTTAGGCACAGAGTAGACAATTTTTTTTTGAGACAGGGCCTCAGTATCTAGTTCAGACTGGTTTTGAACTCAGAGCAATCTTTCTGCCTCAGCCTCCCAAGTGCTGGGATTACTCACCACGTTCGGCAACACATAATACAACATTTAGTTTTAAAAGCTCACTTGATTGATATACTTTCTTTTGTGAATTGCATTGTATAGGTTTCTATATTCAAAATCATCATTAAGTCCAAGATCTCTTAAAATTTCTTCTGTTTTCTTCCTGAATTTTTAAAAGTGAATCTATGTCCAAATTTTAATATTTCTGTTTACATTCACTTAATCTAATATAGTTCCCAAATACTTGTTCCAACACCATTTTTGGGTAAAAGCATGGGTAGTGGATTTTAGCTAGAATTTCCAAAGTTATGACATTGAATAAGTGGATATATTAGCTAACTTGATTCATTGTGCAGAGAGGCCAGGAGGGGGCGGACATACCCTGTTGAATTGCGAACCTCTGGGGCTGAGTCGCCAAAGCCAGCAGAGGGCGCGTGCTCCCGGCTTTCCAGCCAGAGGCGTGAGTCCACAGAGGACAGAGATCCAAGTCTCCCCCTGAGGACTGACTGCCAAGAGACATCCGTGTCTGATGTGCAACCATTAGTGCAAGGATTCCTGTCTGCACCCTGTATGCAGGACATAGGGAGTGAGTCTTCGGAGAGCTCAGCTGAGGAGTGGCTTCATGCAGAAGGTGTCATACACGGAGACCACTATTTCCACTGGACAGCTAGGGCTCCATTTCCCTGGTAAAACGCCCACACTGTGACCTGGAGTAAGTGATGCGTTTTTCCCGCTGTGGCCTGAAGCACTGAAGTACTAATGACATGGTGGCCTCTGATACAAGTGTCCAACCAACACAGGGCTCTATGATATCTACACATTGGACCCCTCACACTAATATCCACACAGTGGCAGCTAATACTAATTTCATGTCCACATGGTGGCCTGTAATACTATCAATATCCATGTTTCCCAAATTTGGGAACTGAATTGTGGTGCTGTAAACCTGGGAATGCATGTATCTCTCTAAAATTACTTTGTCTTCTGTGAAGATACCCAGAAGAGTTATAGCTGAGTCAAATGTATCTCTGTTTCTAGTTTTTGGAGGCATCTCCAAAAACTCCAGAGCAAGTGTACTAGTTTTCATTTCTTTCAACATTGTTTCTTCCCCCCACAACCTTGCCTGCATTTTTTTGAGTTGTGACAATGACCATGCTTGCTGTAGTAAGACAGAATCTCAGTGTGGTTTTGATTTGCATTTGTTTAATGTCCAAAGATAGTGGACATGTTTATTCACATATTTATTGGTCTTTTGTTCTTCTTTGGAAAAGTGTCTGTTCATTTTGATTTCCCATTTTATTTTATTTGGTCTTTTATTTTGGAGGGTCTAATTTTCTTTGAGTTTTAATGTATTCTAGATGTTAGCCCTCTATCTGAGAAATAGCTAGCAATTTTTCATTCTGTAGGTTGTCTCTTCAGTTTGTTGGTTGTTTCCTTTGTTGTGCAAAAGCGTCTTAATTTGATATAATTTCATTTGTTGATTCTTAGTATTACTTTTTGTGCAACTGAGGTTGTGTTCAGAAAGTTGTTATCTATACCTATGTCTCCAAATGCTTTACCTACTTTATCCTTGGGCAGATTCAGTGTTTCTGGTTTAGTATCTAGCATTGGTCCATTTTGACTTGGTTTTAGTACATGGTGTATTAGACACAGGTCTTGATTAATTTTTCTGCATGAGGGTAAACAGCATTTCCAGCATCATTTGTTGAAAATGATACATTTTTGCCAGAGTATGTTTTTGGTCTTTCTCCTAAATCAAATGGCTGGAAGTACCTGGGTTTGTTTCAACATTCTGAATTTTATTGTATTGATCAATATGTCTGTTTTTGTGAAAGCACCATGAGATTTTATCACTGTAGCTTTATGGAATAATTTTAAATCTCGCATTATAATGCCTCCTGCTCTGTTCTTGTTACTTAAGGGAGTTTTGGTATGTCCAGCCTCTGCTGATTTTTTATAAATCATAAATTGTGGAGTGTGTTTTACAGTTCTGTAAAGAATACTGATGGTATTTTGATTAGAATTGCATTAAACATATATATCAATTGTAGGAATATGACCACTTTGACAGTACTGGTTCTGTCTATCCAGGAATAGGGGTTGCCTAATTTTGAGTGTTGTTATGGTTTGTACATGCCCCCCCAAAACCTCATGTAGTCATGGAAGTGGTTGAATCTAGCATTTGTGATTGATTCGTTGTCTAGTGCTGGAATTGGTGGTGTGAGTTCTGCACCAACCCAGGGCTGGAAGGAGGTGGGTATTTTCCCATTTTTCCACAGTTCACTCTTGCTACTTGCAGCCACCATGAATGGCTGCCCACCCCAAGCCATGCCACGCTGCCCTGGAGCCAGCTGAGTATAGACTGAACCAGCTAAGTATGGACTGAAACCCCCAAAACTGTAAGAAATAAACCTCTCCTTCCTTCACTTTTGGGCGTCAGGTATTTTGTCTCAGCAACAAGAGAAAAAAGTAACCAAGACAAGTGTTTTCTTCAATCTCCTTTTGTCCAGATTACTGTAGTTTCTGTTATAGTGGATTCTTACTTTTCCTGAAAGGCTAATGTCCAGGCATTTTATTTTTTGGAAGCTATCATGAATAAGCTTGTTTCCTGATTTCTTTCTCAGTGGGAACATGCTGGTCTGCAGGAGAGATATTGGTTTTGTTCCCTTATCTATTTGCTTTCTTTATGTTTTCCTTAGTCTAGTTCTGATATTACTCATTTTTGTTTGGATTATTTGTTGTTGATGTTAAGAGTTATTCATGTATTGTAAATGCAAAGTTATTCTCAAGTATGCTTTGTAAAGAAATTATATAGAATGTGGCTTGTCTTTTAATATCTAAATGGTCATTCACAAAGTAGAGAATTTGGTTTTACAAAGCACACGTGATTGATATATTTGCTTTTAAGAATGGTACTGCGTGGGTTTGTATGTTAAAAGTCCTCATTAATTCCAAGGTCAATAGATTTTCTTTTTTCTTCCAAAACTTTTGTAGGTTTTTTTTTCATGTTTTAATCTAGGAAGTATTTTCAGTGAATATTTTACTAAGTAAAAGTTCTGGCTACACTCATTAATTCTATATGGTTCCAAATTACAGGCAATCTCACCATTTTTTGGATAACACCAGGGTAGTCTGTTTTAGTTAGAATTACCAAAATTATAACATCGAATAATGTAGATGGAGCATCAGATTTTCCTTAATTGGAATGAAGGACCACAGGGATGCACGTGTGCTTTTCATCTGCAAAACTACTGGTCTTAATCCCAGTGACTGCCAGAGTATGGGCTAGGGTTAGACATAGGGTTAGGGTTAGTTTAGGAGTGGGTTAGAGGTTAGGCTTCAGGTTGGAGTTGGGGGTAGGGGAAGGGGTTATAGTCAAGGTCAAGGTTTAGGGTTTTAGATAAGAGTCAGAGTCAGTGTTGGGATAGGGGTAGAGATAGGGTTAGGGTTAAGATTAGGGTTAAGGTGAAAGGGGCCAGAGAAACTCCAGCATCAGTTGTCAGATATTTACTGTGGAAGAGGACACGGGTGATGCACATGACCACCCCTTTGCCTGTGGCTGCAACCTGCATCACCAACCAGAAATGTCTAACACTCCAGTCTTACTCAATGGAGAAGGACTGTTGCAGATGAAGTGATAGATACATTTTACAGCTGACAAAGTCTGGAACTGTGCATGGAAGTGTTGGTGCTGGCCAAGACTCGGCACAGTTGGTGCTGCAGAATTTTACCCCATAAAAAGTTAAATCACAATGAATTTCACTTGATAGTCACAACGACTTGATAGTCACACAACAGGAACCATAATAACCATAACTTTTGGTGTTATGGATGAGCTCATCCACTCTCACGGAGTTTACATGGCAAGGATTTTCATTCACTATTCATGGGATGAGGCTGACAGAGTCCTGGAAAATACTTAGTCCTCCAGACACTGACCAAGGCTTTCCCAACCTCACGAAAGATCCTGGACCCAGGTATTCCCCACTCAGCAGTGCTAGTGTGGTGCAGGTTAGTGCTTGTCCACAGCTTGAGCTAGGCACAGATGTGGCATGAAAGCTGCCAGGCCCACCAGAGGAGATGGGGTCCAGAAAGCCCTACCCAGGTGCCTGTGCACCCTTGTACCTGGGGCACATGCCGAGGCCCTCGCACTTGGCCTCTGCCCCCAGTGTGTTTCTGGAACTTTCCTTGGAGCAGAGGTTTCACCTGCAGGAGACAGGCATCACCCACATGCTGTGTAGGGGGACAGGGTGGGGTCATGGGTGATGTTTCTTAGTCATTTTCCTTGTTGCTGAGACACAATATCCAACACCCACAAGGAGGAGAGACTTTAGCTCACAGTCTGTAGGGGTTTCAGTCCACGGTCAGATGTCTCCAAGGCAGGGTAGCATGGCGGGGGGCGTGACCAAGGAGAAGCAGAGTCAAGGGTGGAAAGGAAGAACGCTTCCAGGCCATGCGCCCAGTGACTGTCTCTTCTGACCAGATTTTACTTCCTAACACCAATTTGAGCTATGAAGTCATCAGTGAACTCATCCCGCATGAGTGTCGTGCCCCACGATTCAGTGACCTCCCAGAGGCCTATCTATGAGACTTGAGGTTTTGGGGACATCTAGATATAAACCATGACAGAAGGGTGCCTTCGTGCCTCTCTCCAGGTTCTGCAGGGTTGGGGTTCACCTGAGGGTGGCCTAGTGGCAGCAGTTGGGCCACAGGCATAGGGGAGCTCACCTGGCTTGTGGGTGGGCGGGTCTCCAGGCCTGGGGCGCACCGGCCATGCAGTGATACAGAACCACCACCAGGAGGCAGCAGAGCCCCACATTAAGGGCAGGTAACTGTGGCTGCCAGGGGCCGCAGGAGCCCCGCCCATGCTCACTTGGGTCTGGGAGACATGGGGTTGCCCTCAGCCCTCATCCACCCCTTCGCCCCTGCCTTGGGTGTTTAATGATATTATTTTCTAAAATTACGTGAGGAGGGTTAGGATAAAAAGAATATATGTTAGCATATTTAAGCTCATTTCTACCACCTTGTGTTTCTGTCTAGCTTTTACTAAGTATGTTTTAAATCTTTTCCTTATTTCTTCAGAAGTAATCCCTCTTTCTTTTCTTTTCTTTTTTTCTTTTTGAGACAGCATTTTTCTATGTCACCCAGAATGGCCTCAAACTCACTGTGATCCTTCTGCCTCAGCCTCCTGAGTTCTGGAATTACAGGTGTGTGCCACCATGCCTGGCCTTCTTAGTAACTTTTCTCATTGCTGAAACAAAATACCCAACACCCAAGTCAAAGGAGGAAAGGTTTGTTTAACCCACAGTTTGTAGAGCATTCAGTCCGTAATCTGCTGACTCCAAGGCAGAGTGGCATGGCAGAAGGGCATCACAGAGGAGAAACAGTTCATGGTGGCAGACAGTAGCAAAGCAGAAGGCAGCAAGCAGCAAAGCCATGAAGTAGCAAAGCAACAAGTGACAGGGACAAGCAGCACCCCACTTTCTATCCCTTATATCCTAACCAGGATAGACCTTACCATTGTTCACTCCCAGAACTATGCCAAACCAATCAGAGGATTAATTTAGCAGTCGCACACCCTTGATCCCAGCATCACACACTCTAGATCCAGCCACCTTTGAAAAGCCCACCTATGGCTGCATGAGGCTTTGGGAACATATTTAGACATGAGTCGTAACACTGGTTCTCAATTTTCTCTTTGATTTAGGAATTATGCATCCAGTTTCTGTTCTTTTCATAGTGATTCTTGAAATAATGCCACGAATTATTATTATTTCTAGGTCTTTAAAAGTTTAATTACGTTTTTGTTTAGATTTTTAGCTTTACAGGAAAACTATGAAGACAGTTGTGGGGCACAGTACACACCTAGGGTGGGGATTTAGGTCCCCCCAGAAGGTAGAGTATCTCCATCAATTGCTCAATTACCGCGTGGGAGGCTCGTGTGCCCTCTCCACTTATGTACTTATTAGCCGTCTTCACGTTACCCCGTACTTATCCTTGTTCAGATGTTCCCGCTGAGCGTATGGAATCTGCAGCAGTCCCGTTCTGGGTTACAGTCACTCTGGTCCTGGCTTCCTCCCTGCGTGGTTACCCTCTCTCCTAGCCGTTCTCCTGCCTTGCGAGAGGGGCCTCTGAGTGGCAGTGTACCCGTTGTCCTGATGTCCAAGGGTGCCTGCAGGGACACTTGTCCTAGGCCTCTGCGCCACTGGACGTGCAGTGCTCTCCATGGTGCTGATCTGAGACAGCACGTAATGACTCGAGATGGTCACCAGGAGGCGCCTGAGCCCGCACGGTGGAGCGGGGAAGACTGGAGCGGCAAGCAAGGGGATTCCACGCCAGCCTAACCGTTTCCTAGGCTGCACCGGAGTCCGAGGGGCAGCAGAGTCCCCACGCCAGGAACTCAGCACCGCACAACTGGGCGCGGGTGGGGGTGATTGGATGCACACCCTGGGTTTCCCACATTCTGTCATTGCTCCTTGGCGCCCTTGGCGCCCCTTGGGCATATCCCCCCTTTCTTCTTGATGTGGTAGAGGGTCTCCCGAAGGGAAACGCCGTCGCCAACCTGCTGGAAGTCTGGTTCAGATCAGACTAGCGGGCGTGCACAAGCCGGGGAGCACCGAGCTCAGGGTAACCCTGCTGTCACCTTGACCTGGGGTGCCCCCACCCTGGGG
The DNA here is from genome assembly GCA_004365215.1 of Cuniculus paca. Taxonomy (NCBI): domain Eukaryota; kingdom Metazoa; phylum Chordata; class Mammalia; order Rodentia; family Cuniculidae; genus Cuniculus; species Cuniculus paca. The sequence continues at coordinate 3,832 of RJWT010046595.1, read as the reverse complement.
AGAGGGCACAACCACACAGCGCCACCCCTTACAGGGCACCCCACATTCCGGGGACCCCTCTCTACCAAGGGGAGGTTGTGCCCCCCTCCCCTGGCCCCCTGAGTCCCAAAGGCAGGACACGTTTCTCCCTGCACCAAGGCAGACAAAGTCGTCCCTCCAGCCAGGGTTCCTGCCCTAAGGAGAACTGGACCGGGTACCCCTGACCCCTGCCAGAGGCTTGGGGTCACATACAGCCCTTCTGACGACCACGTAGGGACGGCAGAGCCCTGCCCTCAGAAGAGTCTCATGGGCTGACTAACCCTGACCCCAGACCCGACTCGGTGATAGCCCTGACCCTCGTCCTGCGTCCTTAGCCTTTGGGTCCTGCATGGTGGCCCTGTGGTGGGAAGCTGGGTTTCAAGCCATCAGCAGACGGCTGCACCCATGGGTGGCCTGGGTTCCCCCAGGGCAAGCTCTGCTGCTTTCCCCAGGAGTCTCGGGGGCCCTGTGGCCTCCTCAACTTCGGACTATCTCTTCTCCTATCTTGTGCTACCGCTAGCAGGCCGAGAAAAGGGACTGGATCATGTCCACTTAGGGTACATAGAGGGGACAGTGGAGGTGGAGGTGGATTTGGATGTGAAGGTGGAGCTGGAAGTGGAGGTGAAAGATGAGGTGAAGCTGGAGGCCAAGGGACAGGCGGAGGTGAAGCGCTGCTGGGGTGCCTGTTCTTGGCATCTCCACAGGCAGAGAGCAGTGTGCAGGAGGACCTGGCCCAACCTGTGATGTGCAGTGGGGTGGTCACAGCTGGGGTCAGCCAGAGTCAGAGGGCGGGCACCCTGAGTGCCCAGGAAGTGAGGATGGAGTGGGCGGTCGGACGCCAGGGACGTGAGGGTCCTTGCTGAGCTGACCCAGCCAGGGTCCTTCGGAAGTGGACCCACTGGGAGCCCCGGGAGCCTTGGCCTAGAGGGTAACAACATCCATCAATAGTAACACTGTGAAACCGGCGCAAAGCCAGTCCCCGCCGTCCCGTTTCCGCTAAGATGACCCCGACCCCGTGTGTGTAAGGAGCGCTGCAAGCCTGGGCGGGCAGGACCAGGCGGCGCGCGTGGAGCCCGTGGCCTGCGCATGTGTCAAGCGTCCTGCGAGCGCGCGCCGCCCGGGCCTTGCCAGGGGCAAACTGGCTCCTGCAGGCTAAGCCGGGGATCTGGGTCCAGGAGGACGCAGTGCCGCACGGGAACCAGCAGGGGCCGCGCGAGCCACGATCCGGCGCGGAGGGCCCGGCGGACCGCTCCAGCACCTCCAGGCCTCGAGAGCTAGAGCGGCGGACTTCTGGCTTCTATGGACGGTCATCACCCGTGCCCTTGTCGGCCGCACTGGTCACCACACGCGCGCGCGCGCGAACACATGCATGCACGCACCCACGGACACACGCGCGCACACCCACGGACACACGAACCAGACTCCTCCCTGCACGGACCAGACTCCTCCCTGCACGGGGCCCCGCCCTAGGACCCCAGCCCACTCCCGCCACGCCTGGTGCTGACTGCAGGGCCGCAAGGGGGCAGCGGAGCCTCGCACTGAACACTGCTCCCTACGTCCCGGTGGGGTGGGGCAGGAGCCACGGAAGAGGGAAGAGACCCTGCGGCTATTCCCTGCCTAGGCCAGCCAGGCAGCCTCTCACAGGGCTTCCGAGTAGCTCAGCCCTGCCCCTGGGGACTGCCCGCGGAGGTCCCCGTGGAAGCCCTGGGCGCTGCGCCCGGGTCGCTGAGAGGCAGGCTGTGCTCCTCTGAAGTGCAGGGATGCTGGGCTGTGGGCTGCGGGCTGCATGGACGTTCAGCTCGGCTTCTGAAGGACACATGTGTGAGGGAAGGACTGGGGTCTGTGGACAGCCCGGGTACCTGGTTCCCTGGGGACCCCTCTGCAGACTCCTGTGCTTGTGGACAGGGCCAGGAGACCCTGTTGGTCGCCACCATAGCCTGAGTCTGTATGCATCTTTACTGGTTCACCTCGTACCCCGAGCACCAGCCGTCAGAGTTCTGCCTGGTGATAGCACGTGGGCTGCCACTTGTCCCTCGTGCCTCTGCATGCTTTTCCTCCTCTGGCTGGCCAGGAGGCACAGCAGGTACCATCCACCTTTGGGTGGTCTGGCCCCAATTTCCACCCTCACGGGCTGTGCGGTCCTGGCCTGTATCCCAGCCGTGGCCCTGCTGTCACTCTGGGGAATGGGTCCTACCAGCCCCAGCAAGAGGCCCCTGAGGACAAGGCCAGTGTGAGCTGGAGCCCCCCAGCTGCCCTTTGGGAAGAAGCTGGAGCCCTTTCTCTGTGGCAACATGCACAGCTGTAACCAAGACAGCCCTCAGGTCCAGGCTGTCTGTAGTCCTGTCCCCAAGGGAGCAAAAGGTTCCCAGGACCCTGCCTGGGACCTCAACTGAGGACAGTGGTAGACCTTGAACTCTGAGTGAAGCCCTGGGTCCTGGCCACCTGGGTTTGGTTAGCCGTCAAGGTTGTAACCACCTGTGGCCTTGCTGGCCGCACACACCCTCCAAGCTGTCCGGCCAGTGGGAACAGCTGCTGTCTAGCATGGGCACAGATAGGCCCCTCTGGAGACAAAACTGGGACCTCCGTTGGTGGGTTATGTCTTGGGGTCCAACAAACACCAGAGGAGAGGAGTTGGAGATACCTCCTTGCCTGCCCGGCCCCAGATTTCCCTTGTCCATGGACCCCAATGGTCTCCTCATTCTGCTCCCTCCATGTCCCTCCCACTCTCCTGGACTTACTGCCACCCCTCCCGCACAGGATCCCCACATCCCTCTTTTCCCCTCCGTTCCCCTACCCTTCTTTCTCTTCCCCTCCTCTCTCTTACTTCTCCTCCTAGGTGCCTTTCTGTCTTTGTCCTCTATAGGGAGCTGCTAGCCTGAAGGGTGACTCTGGGGACACAGCCCTCCTGCTCTGCTCCTTGAATTTCAAGTGCAACCCCGATGCTCCCCTGACTGCCAGCTGTGTCCCGTGGCCTGCATGAGCTTCCTCGAAGAGCTCCCCACACACTTTGTCTCTTAATGTTAGGAAGTCATGTTGGGGGCAGGAGTGCTGAACGCAGGGGTGCATGCAGGACAGTCAGCCCCCAATACGTCAGGGGGACACTGGGGTGGGGACCAGGTGGGCCTGGGGGTGTCATCCTGGGACTCTGGGCTCCTGTGGGCACAGCAAGTACTGAGGGTTGGTCCTGGGGACCCCAAGGAGCTGCGGTGACTGTGTTCCCCCAGGCCCTCACCCTCTCCTCTGAACCAGACCCCAGCAGGGCAGCCAGGGTGGTTTCCTCCCACAACCTGCCCTCACCTCTGCGTGCTTTTTCCTTCCCTCTCTGACCACAGGCCCTTTAGCTCGGTGTCAAGCGTGCACAGTCGCCCTGGCTGAGATGAGGCCCCTTGGCCCTCCTTAGCCACCTGCCTTCCCAACTGCCCTCTGCACATGCCCCAGCCCCTCTTCCTGAGTGTGGGCTGCACACTGCTGCTTGTGTGACCACTGAGCTGAGGATGTTCTGGGGCCCAGCTGGGGTTCAGGGATCGTGTTCCTAGCAGGCCCTAAGGTAGAAGTGGTGGCCTGCCTGTGACAAGGAGTGGGTGTCTGAGGCTGGCCTGGAAGATGGATGGGCACAGTGAGCAGCGTAGTGGACATGGGCACCTGTGGGCCTCCCTGGGCCTCATGGTGGGCAGTGTGCACACACAGCCCACGAGATTGGTGGGTTAACTAATGGTCAACTTGTAACACCCAGCTGACCTGAGTCAGCAAGGTGCTGGGTGTGGAAGGCCCACCTGAGGACACTTGCCAACAGCATGAAAAGAACTGGAGGGGA
>RJWT010046594.1:0-11431 GCA_004365215.1 Cuniculus paca | reverse complement strand
TCTGCCATTGTTCCTGAGACCACAGTCCTTTTTATCTCTCTCTAGAATGTCCTTTAGTAGTCTTTGTAGGGTTGGTTTGGTGGTCATGAATTCCTTGAGATGTTCTTTGCATTGGAAGTATCTTGTTTCTCCATTAATTTTGAAAGAAAGTTTTGCAAGGTACATCAGTCTGGGTTGGAAGTTGTTTTCTTTCAGGACTCGCAATACTTCACTCCAGGCTCTTCTTGACTTGATGGGTTGTGTTAAGAAGTCTGCCATGATTCTGATAGGTTTTTCTTTATACATGATCTGTTTCTTTTCTCTAACAGCTTTTAGTATTCTGTTCTTGTGTTGAATTTCTGGAATCTTGATTATTATATGTCTGGGTGTAGATTTGTTGTGGTTATGGCTAGCTGGAGTTCTACATGCCTCACTTATTTGGATGTCACTTTCTTTTCCCATGCTTGGGAAGTTCTCCAAAATTATTTCTGTAAATAGACTACTGATGTCATTTGTCTTGACCCCCACTTTTTCACTCACATTTTTAATTCTTAAGTTATGTTTCTTTGAGTTGTCTTGCAGCCATTGAATTGTTACTTCCTGGTTCCTTGTTATTTTTAAGGGATCTTTCCTTTTGCAATCACATGCTGCAAACCTGTCTTCATGGGTTGAAAGTCTATCTTCAGTTTCTTTCAAATTGTTCTGCTAGTTTTTAATGGAGTTTTTAATTTCCTGGATACCTCTTTGAATCTGTTCCATGCATTCTAAATCTCTCTTATATTGTTCATTCATGGTTTCCCTCATTTTCCTATGCTCCTTTACTTTTTTATCTGTGTCTTCTTTACAGATGCTGAGTATTTCTTTTATTATGTTTTTCATTTCTTCTTTTATGTGGAATAGTATTTCTGTTCTAATTTCTTTGCTAGTCTCATGAAGTTGTTTCTTTACTTCAGTTGACATCACTTCAGACATTTCATATGTGTGACTCCTGATCTCTTCCTTGTTTACCTCTCCTGGACTAGTGCTGCTTGGATTAGATGCCAGAGACTGCCTTTTCCTTCTTCATCTTGATATATTCCTGGGTTCTTCCACACATGTAGGTAGTGGGTTCCAGGCACTTCCAGCTTTGGCTACAATTTCTCTGAAGTGAGATTGTTTGGTTTTTCTAGCCATTACTGGCTATGGGTATCTGATGGTAGGTGCCTGTGCTAGCATACTGAGCTAGGCACTGGCTCACAAGGGCCCTTGGAGTTTTCATGGGGGCATTTCTGGTCAGAGCCTGTGGACCTAAACTGGGTGGAAATCTATGTGATGGTCTCTGTAACTTGCATGGGAGTGGCACTCAGTCCAAGCAACTTCTGTGTGTCCACACCCAACCTGGAGCTGCTGGAAGAAGCTGGCAGCAGTCCTGGCCCCCAGCTTATCTTGCCTGACTCCAAAACAGCTCCCCACCAATTGCTGTCTGAGGACTGAGTCCTCTGCACTCATCACCAGCCAGCATGGACCTCCTCATCCACCACTCTCCAGTGCTGTGTCTCACTGCAAAGACCTCTGGGGTCACCAGCTGCCACCACAACCATGTGTCCCAAGGCTCCAACAGCTCCTTTCAAAGGGTGAGTCTGGCTCCAGGCTAAAGCACTTCCAGCTACCACCTTCTTCTTTGTTTTTCTTTTTACTATCTCTGTGGGCTTCAATTTACATTTTAGATTTTTCTGGGTCCAGTGGACCCACTTCCTTCCTTCTTATCCTCCCCATAATGTTCTATTCCAGCATCTGGACAGTTTCTCTCAGAGAGTCTGTTTACTCTGTTGCTTACTGTTCCACCATCTTCCCAGAAGTCCTATTAAGTCATTGTTTTATATAAATCTGTGAAGCAAACTTGTAGGTGAAAAACATTATTTCATTTATATTATCAGTACAGTTTTTGTATTAAAAAATATATGAAATTCCCTTCTAATTCATAGTCAAAATTGCAAAGTTGCATCATTTCACTATTTGTGAAAATTCTGTACAACATACTTCTCACAGTTTCTTTATTGTTGTTTTTTTTAACATGTAGATTATTAAATGCAATGAAAAGATAATAAAATGGAAAATTTAGGTGATTCATGAACACAAAAAGTAATTGAATACACTGTTAGTGTGGATGACAAGTATGAAAAAGTAATTGAATTAAATTGTGGTGTCTAAATGAACAAAAACTAAACCATCAAACATAAAAAAGAAGACCAAGTTGTAAGGCTTAGGGAGGTTATGAAAAATGGAGAATATTTCTGAATTCCACAATACTAGCAGGAAGTGGCTGAAGCTGGAAATCCATTGACCAATTATGGTTCCATAGATGTATTCAAACTCCAAATTTTAGGTACTTCAATCTATAAAAAGAAATTAGTGTAGATAACCTTTTAGATTATTGAGTTCAATTGTAACATGATTCTAAAAGTTGGTAAAATTATAACTTTAGCAAATTTCCATTTAAGGAGCACTGTTCCTATGCAATTCTACTGTTGGCTACTTATTCTTTTTTTTTTTAATTTTATTTTAAAGGGAATAAAACAGAGCAATAAAATGAATCAAAACAGTGATAAGACAGTAGGAAATTTACAATAGTTACTATATTGCATATTGTTGTCCTCTAAATAATTGCTGGGATTTAGGCTTGCAAATTTAATTATAGTTCCTCCAAATGGGGGTGGGGGTTGGGGAGAGGGGCTGTTTTGCTGGTCAGCTCACAGGCAGGGGCTTATCTTCCTTCCTAGTTCTCCCCATCTGTGCTTGGACTGGCTCACAGGTGGGGACTTAGTTTCCTTTGGCTACCTATTCTTAATGAACTTATTGCATATGAAACATTTCAGAAAGCTTAATCAATAAGCTTCTGACTTGCCAGCCTCCTAATAGGTGTGGACACCTTTTCTAAAGGGTGTAACCTGAATGGACTTGTCTTGCCAATCTGAGGTAACATACTACAGTATAACCCTCTTTAACTGAATTATACTAATATGATACTATGGATTTCTACCAGCTTGAATGCCAGCAAGTAGATCTCTTTCATTTGCCTTTCAGTTATTTCTACCAGTCTTCAGGGAAGTGTATTGCATATGTCCAAAAACCAGTCATAACTGTGATGTAATTTTATATACAAAGGGCTATTTAACAGCCTACAGTGGCAAAAAGTGTGAATTAGGATGCTATTAGAGGGTTTAGCCATTGTCTACAAGACATGCTTTCATCAATAAACAAGTTAAACATTTTTTTTATGCCTTCAAAAGTGAGCTTATTAGTCTATCAGTATAAAGAAATTGCTCATATATCAGAATTTTTTAAAGTTTGACTTCTTGGACAAATTGCCTATACTTATGTTTATTTAATTTTGGCTTACTAAGCAGTTGTCAGTAGTATGATAAAATTTTTCTCAAAGATTTAGCATCTATTTAGTGTTGAATTTTGTTTCTTTGAAGCATATATGATAATCAGGCTATTATCTTCTAAATGTAATATACTTGCAGAGTGGTCTCAGAATTGAGTTTAGATATGGTGACCAATGGAATAGTGACACAAAATATTTATTGCTTCTGATTTCCCTTATTATCAACATAATATTAACCTCAACTTTTTATTTGAAAAACTGTCCAATTTAGGCACAGTTGAAACACAATTAAAACTAATATTTTGTATTATGTACAAAGTATCTATACATCAAGAATAGCTTCATCTCTGTGTGTGATTCTAAATGAAGCTTAAAATGGATATGTATGTGCCTGAATTCAATTATGGGGCTAAGAGTTAAGACTCTGGAGTCAGACATCTAGGACTTAATCTGTGTTTCTTAATACTTACTACATGTGTGACATTACCCTAGTTCATTACCTCCATATTTCAAATTCTTGATTTTGTTAAATTAATCTAACATTATTACCTTCTTTAAAAGTTGTAGAAAGATGATAGCGTGGATTCAATATACACAAACTTTTTGTTTCAGTGTGACAGGCCTCAAGTACTCAGGTATCACTAAACTCTGCCTGGTATCACACAGCAAAGTAAAATGATATAGGAAATACTATATTAATGGTCCTATTTTTGTCATTTTGTTGTATAGTAAATAATACAGGGCCACCTCATTAAGAATTCACATTTAAAAGCATCCACTCTCAACATGACATCTTAACAAAAGTGTTTTGAAGATATACTGAAAGGGAAAATTGTACCTGTAACATTCATATAAGTGACCACTGAACTCTTTTTATTCATTCCTCGTACCAAAGTCCTTGTGACTCCACAAAACACTATACTTTCACTCACCTCAGATGAGACAGAGAGAGGCAGAGATTAAAAGAAGTAATGAAAGGTGATTTTAATATAGTCTATGTTTAGCTAGGCAAAGCTTTGGTAGACAGTGAGAAGAAAAGCAGATAAAGGGGAAGACATAATATCTGGTGGTGAACCGGAATATATGATTTTGAAATCTAGTGACAAGAAAGCTGACAGCAGTTTTCAAGGGGGCATATAGACAGAGATAGTGTACTGTGATGAGTAAATAATCCCTCAGAAATTTTTCTGCACTGACGCAAGTGGTCTAAATGACTCTGATCAGTCATTGCCTACTCAAGAGAAGTCCTCTGAAAAAGGTTGTTATACATCACAGAGATAACTAAAACACACTAACTAGAAGAAGGAATGTGCAGAATTTTTAAAACAGATTTTAAAAATCTAGATTATTTTCAATAGTGTTATGAAATTTTGTGAAGATAAAATTAAAAATTTATTACTCTTATGCAGTATATGGAAATCTGATTTGGTATATAAGTAGCTCTAAACATGTATTACTACTAAACTATACCAAATATTTTATGATTCTCATTTGTATTGCCTATTGACAATGTAAACTAATAGTATAACTGAAACATCTAGAATAAAATTGATGTATTTAAAAATATTGTTTGAAGAACAAATAAAAATGTTTCCAGCGATTTAATTTAAGGAATAAATAGTACCTAGTAATGTCTTCTCTTTGAAAAAATAAAATGGGCCAATAAAAATTTTTAAATTACAATATTATATGACATATATAAAAGAGAGAAAGATATAACTGGTTTTAGAAAAAATAAAACTTCTCTTTTGAATGCTCAAACTTTACTGTATTTCTTTTTGCGATTTCCCCTGAGAAGTTGCTTATATACATTTTGTCTAAACTAAATCTCTACTCTCTATGAAGTGTGACTTCCATGGAAGCATGAGCGAGCACTTATGTCATTATGTCATCCCTGTTGCCCAATTCACAAGCTTAAGGACCCTTAAGGGCCTCTAATAATTTTCAGTACAATGTGATGTGCCACCTACATTAGTATTAATGAGTTCAGCACTACTAACTCTTCGCCTCGTGACTTTATTCTGGGAAATGGTTCTACAACGAATAAAATAGACTTACTGCAAATTTCACAACAGCTGACAGTAGGTGGCACATCCAGAAATCCTCAGGCACATGTAGTATCCAGGAAGAGTACTAACAACTCTTTAAATACTGCCCTAGAACAGAGCTTCTCCTGTGCCTTCAAAACTTCTCGGTAAAGGACCAAAAAAAGAACAGCAAGCACTCTCTTAGTCCAACATAAGTCATATTAGACAGAATGCTGGAAAACAGGAATGTCTGAATTAAAAAGAAACATGTGATAGGATAATTGGATGTTTCAATTGCCTAAGAGGACAGAGGTAATTAATTGTCCAAGGGTCAGAGTTCAAAGAATATCTAACTTCTGTTTGATGAATAGAAAACAATCTTCTCATTATGGGATAAATCTTATAATGCACTTGGTTTTATTTTTAATGAGAAAGACTAAGTTTCTTGATTTCACAAATAATCAGGAAAATTTCTATCATATTTTCCTCAAACTATGAGGATTAACTATTTTCAGACATCTGATGAGTTTGTGGATATGTGTAAGTTTTAAATTGATGTCTGACTTCTGATAAAAAGATCATTGCATTAGCATCTATACAATAGATGGAAAAAAGTCTGAATTTTTAAACTCATCACTTGTGATGAAACCATGACAGAGAATTTCCACTTATGGGGAAGTATTTCCTAGAATCTATGTAGAGATAGATGTAGGTACAATAATGGATATAGTAATAGGAGGTGTTTCCTTAGGGAGAAATGCTTTCCTGCTGAAGGACAGGAACATGAAATACTTTCAGTGAGATGGTGCTCAGGTTTATCACATGAGTTAATGGGGTTCTTGATAAACCATTAGTACTAAAATTTTGTTTCCCTTTCAGAGCAGCACCTCATATTTAATAGTGTTTTAATCACTCTCTCACTGCTGGGCCACAATATCTGACACTTGCAATTTAAGGGAGTAGAGTTTTATTTTGGCTCATATTTCAAGTTTCAGTCCATATTTGGCAGACCTAAACACAGAAACAACATGGCCGAAAGGCCTGGGTTGAGGAAAGCCTCTAGCTTCATGGTGACCAGGAAGCAGAGAGAGGAGTCAGGAAGGGAACACGCCTTCCCATTACGGACCTGCCTCTTCTGCCCAGGCCCCAGCCCCTAACAGCACACTCAACTGCTGAGCCCACTCAGTACATTGATTCCCCTGATGATTACAGCACGCTCACCATCTAATCATCTTCCATCAGCCCCACCAGTGAGTGCACGAGGCCCTTAAAAAGGAACATTCTTGGTCTAAGCCAGTAGTGGTGAACGTATGGCATGCATGTCACAGTGGGCTGTTTGTCATCATTCAAAGCTCTAAAAGGTTCACTGTCACTGTTCTAGTCCATAACAGAGAGAGATGGTAATTTTTATTTCCTAGTTTACTTCAAGTTTGCCTCAGAGCCTGATCATTTGGAGGCTATAATTTAGTCAGATGTCCTCTTGTCAACAAGAGACAACTTTTCCCTCATCTACTCTTTCATCTTTATTTTGTTTGTGTTCCTTCTCAACAAATTTCCTCAGGAACATTGAGCAAGAGGTAAACTTTTGAGTCTTCCAGGTTATGAAATCTATATTGTCCTCATGTTTCATAGTAGTTTTGGTTGACATAAAATTTCAAATTGAAAAAACTTTTTTTCAATTATTGAAGATATTTCCACTTGACATCTAAAATTTAGATTTGTTAGTGATAAAGATGTTGCTGATCAGATTCATTTCTGTGATATTTTTGTGTATTCTGGAAGTTATTAGGATCTTGTCATAATCCTTAGGGTCATAAAATATGAAAATTTGTTTAAAATAGAACTTTTTAACCGTCCTATTTTTTATTTTAAAAAACAAAACAAAAAAAGGAAAGAAACAATACAGAATTTCAAAAAAATAGGAAATTATTACTAGTTAATATATTGCATATTGTTATCTTAGAAGTAGTTGTTTACTTCCAAAACTGATGTTTTCATTAGCCACAGGATATTATGAAGCTATGATTCGAAACATGTTTTCCTTGAACTTCTTGCCAACTGTTGCTGAATTTTTAGGGCATGCCTGTTGCCCATCCATTCATGATCATTCATAAATACTAAATATGGACAAATAAGGAGGATTAAAATGATTTCAAATGTGGCAAATAATAAAATGCCAGGCTTTACCACTAAAATGTAGTAATTTCCTTAACTGTAACACATGTAAATATATCAATTAAAAAGAGAATATTTCCAGGGTAAATTTTAAACATTGTTTAACTATATGCTGCTTCAAAGAAGTGCAGTTCAAATTCAAATATAGGTAATGTTGAAAGTTAACTGATGGAAAAAGATGTTAACTATTAATTAAAATAAAAGTATGAATGTTCACATTGATTCTAGTAAAAATAAAACACTTAAATGGTGTTGGCTGAAATGAGTTGTGACATTATATAAATATCATTCACCAGAAACACACAAAGATCATAAATATATTTTACTTCAACTAAGAGAAACTTCAAGTACATAAAACAAAAATTGATGGAGTTGAAAGGTAAATAGACAATGTACTAACATAGGGTTGAGGAATTCAACAACAACCACTCAGCAGTTGCTAGAACCACAAATTAGAAAATTAGCGTGGACATAGAAGGCCTGGACAACACAATCTGCCAACATCATCTTACTGACATATCCAGAACACTCTGCCCAACAACAGCAGAACATTTACCTAGATATTTAATACTCTAGGCCATGAAATGAACCTTGAATATTTAAAAGAATTGAAACCAAATAGAGTGTGTTCTTTCACTATTGTGGAGTCAGAAGCAGAAAGAAAACAAAGTTCTAATCATACAGATATTAAGCACCCTTCTAAATAACCTATGGATCAAAAGGGGATTCAAATGAAATTAAAAATAAATGGAATTATACTGACAGGATGTCAAAATATGCAGGACAAAGCTAACAAGCTGCTTAGAACCAATTTTATAAAATCAGGTCCTATATTAGAAATTCAGAAAAAATTCAAATAAAGAAATCTAAATGTTTACTTTGAGAAGGTAGAAGAGCTAATTCAACTCACAGACACGAAAAAAGGTATAGTGAACATAATACCAGACATCTATAAAATTGAAAATAGGATATAATAGCAAACATCGATGAAAAAAGAGCTAGTTTTGCAAAATAAAGCAGAACTAATAAATTTTAATTAGACACAAATATAAAAAGAGAGGATATATCACCAGAAATGGAATACAATAAAGGATAGTATCTCAGGTCCTTCCACCACTAAAAAGGTAGTAAGACATGCCAAAACGGATTTATGTTTATAAATTTAATAACTGGAACCAATTACTCAAAAATCAAAACTATAAAACTCCAAAATGATATAAGTCAAGTAAATAAGTCCATAATCATTAAAGATATTGAATTTGTGATTAAACACCTAGAAAAAAACATTCTAAAAGTTTCTCTGGAGAATTTTACTAAACATGTGATGAAGAATTAATACCAATTTTAAATAGTTTTACCAGAAAATAAGACAAAACCCTTTCAAACTCTCCTGAGGTCAATATTATTAAGATGCCATCACCAGAAGAGAGTAACAGCAACCCCCAATAAACAGGAAAAGAAAAAAGAAAAAAAATAGAGATCAATATTTCCCATGAATGTTGACACAAAAACACTGAATAAAAAAATAACAAACTGAATCTAGCAATGCATGAAAATAATAATTACATAAGGTTTATGCCAGGGCATGCAAACCTGGTACATCTGAAAAATCGATCAATGAAATTCAACATATAACAATCCAATGAAGAAACTGATACGGCAAAATTAGTTGATGCAGACAGCACCTTGAACAAAATCCAGTATTGTGATAAAACCCTTAGCAAGATAAAACAATAGAAAAATGCAACATTATAAAAGGTAAAAAAAAACCCAAAACTACAGTCGTTTTATATTTGATTCTGTTAACTTAATTGTAAAAGACAAAAGTGTTGTGAGAAGATCATGTCATTTACTACTTCGCAGGTAACATGCATAGGCAATAAAATATATAAATGAATCTGAATTCTTGAATAAACCTGTTGTTTTGAAAATCATCATAACAAGGACAAATGATAGCCTGAAATTACTCCATGGTAAGAAAAGAAGGAGGCATGGATATGATAGCATTCCCAGAAAGAGAGTGTTGTGGTTGGAACTGATAATTCTGATGTGACTGAAGAACAAATATCAATTGATAAAAATCAACATTACCTGCAAATTGGCTGAATCAATTAAGCCTCCCCTTGCTTTCTGGAAGAAATAATTTAGTTTACATGGTGATATAACATTGATCTTGTAACTTTTGAACCTTTTAGCAGTATTAATAGATATTTTAATGAATTGATATGAAAAGTCCATGATATTTTACTTAAAATCAGTCAGGCCTCTTTTGAAATAGCCATAGAAAATTACCATTTTCACAAAAGAATGCTCCAAGTTTTCATATCCTAATTTTAAAGTGATAATGTTGCCTTTTAATTACTTTTGTTCTATTGATAGTATTTTTTCATCTACAAGTATAAAAATGTAGTTTTAAATAATTATGAAAAAGAACACTATCCTTGTCCTCCACTCCATTCTTCTGTTCAGAATATGTTGATATGATTCCTTTATGATATATTCTAAATATGCACAAAAGTATGTGTGTACTCAATGACACATATTTGTTTTCAATGTGGAATTGTACTAGACACATTATTCTCCAACATTTGAGTGTCTTTCATGTTTCATATACCTCAGTGCATACTGATGCATTATCCCTTTTCACTGGATGCTAAATATTCTATTGAATTTACTTAATTGGTAGTCTATTGCTGAGCATTCATGTTTTAAGAGTCTTGTGATTATAAATGATTCTGTAATAAACATCTCTGTATGTACATGCCTTTATATTTGAGCATGTTTTTGTAGGTGGGTTTCTTCCATCAACTGATAAGCATATCAATAGTGATTTTTAAAGGGATTATATAATTTCATTTGCATCAAAACAGTATATGAGGATTCTGGCTTTCTATATCTCCATTGATGTTAGATATTGTCATTTATTTCTGTATGATAGAGGAAAATGCTATAATGTTACTTCTTTTATAATTATGAGTCATATTGTTAATTTTTGAATGTTAATCAGTAATACGTGAACCTCTTCAATATTTTTGCTATTATTTTATTGTGTGGTTCAAATTTTCTCATTGATATAAGAATTAATTAAATATTAAGGAGAAGCCTTTTGTTTGACATAGAAATTACACATTTTAGTATATTATTTTTACTTTGATTTTGAGAATAATTTTATCAGGGAGGTATGAAACTTCAAAATACAATTTTAGTCAATTTCTTTTTCTTACAAACGTTATTTTTAAAATTAATCTGGATATTATTTTAGTGATGAGGTGATTTCTTTTAGTTTTTCAATTTTTGATATGTGAGAAATTTATTTTGTAGAGTGAAGAAGGGCTCTGGTGTGATGACTACACCACCATGGTTTTTCCAGTTTACTAATAAGCATGACTATTCAAACGTTTTTCTCCACTAATTTGAAATTGAACCTTTATCATTTCCTTTCTTATGTATATACTTCTGGACTGCTGTTTCCTTCCAATAATCTGCTTTATCCATACCTATCTCAATCCAACATTGTCTAACACTGTAAGCTCTATATCATGCTGTGTTTAATATATTGCATGAATAACCCATATTTTCTAATTTCCCCATCAAAGTTTTCTTCATTGTACTACAAATTCATTCATTCAAAACAACTTTATTATTCTATCGAATTATAAAAGTACTCTATTTGTAGCCTTATTTAAAATGAATCCACATCGCTGCTTTAGAAAAATGCTATCAATTTATTAAAAAGTTTCTTAGTAGTATTTAACCATTTTACTACTATTAAGAATAAGAATGGTTGATTTCATTTCTCAGAAATTAATGCTTTGCTTGCCAGAAAGCTACTGAACTGTGTATATTAAGATACTGATCGGGAAAAATAAATGATTAGGAACAC
>RJWT010046593.1:0-11442 GCA_004365215.1 Cuniculus paca | reverse complement strand
AGAAAAATGCTCCCCTATTCTAACACAATCGTTTGCAAAAGAGAAATGGAGTTTTGACAAGAGATGAGTGTTAGAGAAGCCAGAAGAAAACAGAAACCTAATATCCCTGGTTCCTCCCAAGTATCTGTGATTACATACCAAATGGATTAAAAATTGTCTTCTATTGTGGGAAGCCAAATGGCAGAGACACAATTTGCCAAAGCCTTACTATTTCTGTCAGTTTTTTATTTTGCCTGAATAAGGAATAAGTGCAGAGACATTTGGTTGGGTTCTAAGAATTTTTTTAACCTATCATAGTAAAAGAATCTGCCAACAATGCTAAGTATGTTTGAGGTGAGGAGAGCATTTTGAGGGTAATGGCAATGTGTCTTTTACTGTAAAGAACTGTTCTATTTAAACATTCATGGTATTAATTTGAAGGACCATTACGAACTAATGGAGAACCCTGACACTGACACAAAACAGCTGACTATTTTCAGTGTTTGTCTGACAAAGAAAACCCAAACTTGCCAATGGGAAAGTTACTATTTAGAGAAAGGGAAGCCATCTGTACTATATTATGTGAAAATGACTAAAGGAGGTATTATTTACATTACCCTATTTTTCTTCCATTATTACTACTGAAAGTTAGGTAATAATTGTGATGACCATTGACCCACTGACATCAGAATTACACAAAATATACGTGGATGACAGATCAAAGACTCATTGCTGAATAAGGAAACGATATTACTCCATGTTCTTACATTTCTTTCCTTTGGTATATGCATAATTTAGCTCTATTGAGAGCAAGTCCATTAAGAAGTGAAAAATTTTTAAATATATTTATGTGAGAACATATAGAAAGATCCATCTAACTACAGTTTATTTAATACCCACAAGGAGATATTTCTGTTCCTGCGGAGGTTTTCACTAAATGTGAGTCAACCTTTAATAAGATTTTAGACATCCATTGCAAAGTATTTTGTTGCAGAGAAATTTTTTCATCATCCTTAAATAGTTTTAGCATCTATTACTCCTTCAACAAATAAAAATCAAGTTGTGTTTCCCAACCAGAAATCACAATGAAATTTCATAGGTAAAGATATGAAATTGTGTTTAGCAACTCTTCTGAAAAAAATGCACTTAATAAGACAGCTATGACTAAAGAGAGGAGGGGAACAATACCTAAGAGAAAATGTCAACAAGGAGTGGTAGGGGAATAAAACACATCATGAACTTGTCTGTATGTGGCAAAAAAGGGAAAAAAATACCTTTCTGAAAAGCAACGAAGATGGGACAATGGCATGCTAATTACCTACCAATTAGAAACAGTAAGATGATGTCAACGAGTTTCCTAAATTGCTGTTATTTTCTGTTTTCATTATGGTTTAAAATTATCCTTTTATTCTACTCACTAGAATTTCATTACCCCCATTTTTTTGTCTGAAATTATAATTCAAATTCAAAGGCTTAATTAGGAAAGAATTTAAAGAACTCTGACAACTTCTTGCAATAGATAATCTTCAGAGTGAGCAATTCAGTTCATTCAAGAGCAACCATTTAGAAGTTTTCCCTTAATGATGAATATTGTTCTCCACTAAGTCTCTGACCTTACTAATCTTTAGTCCTGCTGGTTTTGTAACTTTTTCCCTAACAAGTGTTTGAATTTTAAATTGTCTGCTGTCTAAAGATATAGCATGTCTGCCAGAAAACATTAATTCACACGTAGCCAGTGTAGATGAAAAGATAAGATTTAAGCTTAACCTACAAATTTTTTAAAAGAAAGAAACCAGAGGCAATAAATTCTCAATAAATAAAGAATATCAGAAGGTCATTCCTCTTGTGTCCTGCTTCTGATTTGCTAGGATTTTTTCCTATTTCCTCTCTAACTAAATCTTAGGCTTTTCCACATCCTTTTCTCTATCAAGCTTTCCTCCTGGACTTCTCCATTTTTTTCCTAAAATAAGAACCCTGCTAAGTTAAAGAGAAGAGAATCCCCCATCCATTATACATAGTCACTTTTGATATCTGTCCAAATTCTTTATCCCTCACAGACCATCTGTGCCTCTCTTTAGGAAGAATTCTGTTATGTGGGTTTCATCGGACTCCTCTCCTTACCCATGCTGTTTCATCTTAGTAATTTTATATATGGTCAGTCTCAGAATTGACCATCCATCCCCACTTGTTCTTCCTGTATTCAGAATTGAGTCCAGTTCTATACTGAGGTGATGTTCCAACATATTGTAAGAGCTTCTGGATAAAAATGTTTTCACGATTTTTTGCTGAGTTTTGGTTTTCCATAATGGTCTATTGTACTCTTTCTCCCTTGCTCAGTAAAATTGAACTGGCTTCATTTGCATTTCCTGTTTACAATCTTCAACTCCTCCTCTGACTTATAACTTATCAGTCTCTATTCTTGAACATAATTAAGGGATCCTGAACCAGCCACTTGGTATAGAAATAGAGGTAAGACATGTGGGTTCCTGAAAGTCCTTCTCTGCCTAAAAGTAGTCTCTAAGCGAACACAACTCTTTCAAATGCCACAGGGATTGGGGTATGTACGAGGCTGGTGCCATGAGTGGTAAAAAGAGTTTACCTATAGACAAGGAATATAGAAAAGTTAAAAGGTTATTGATACACTGCAAGAGGAGCAGCAGTGAAGTTCCGGAATATATTGAGTCATCAAGTTGAAAGACAGAGACTTTAATTTTAACATGGGAGGAGGTCTGGAAATGTCATCACAGGGATATTTTAATTAGGTCACCATGGTTCTATCGTCCTTCGATCTCAATTTTGAGTACTGTATACCCAGGTATTGCCTGAAGACTGACATAATGTTTTTGTTTCACAGGGTTCAATGCCCTTGGTATTGCTAGAAACATCCTTTCACATAAAATTAATTTACAAATATGTAAAGATTGACTAATGTCAATTCTCAAGATCAGAATAAAACATATGTTTGCATTTATTCTTGGTGCTGCATTCCCGTAGGGGAAGAAATGATATTCTGTAGAACATGACAAGTGGTTAAATCATCTAGTGATATATGCATAGTTCTTGTGCATAGCTTCAATGTGGAAAGTTAATGTTCTACCAGAGTCTCATCACTCAGCTGCAAGGTGCCTTTAAAGAAACAGTGGTAAAATAATCATGATTCCTTACATTAAGGCCCCTTCCTGGGAGCAACCAAATCTGGTATTCTATTCTCAGAGACAACAATTTGCCACCATTCTCAGAAAGTGGCACAAAACTATCAAATCTCCTACTTATTCTAACAGCTTATGTATCTTTGAAAAAAAGAGTCATTCATTTTTCCTCGTGCCTTTCTAAGAAGTTATTTATTCCTCCAGAAGTCCCACTATATTTTCTCATCTTCTATTAAGATGGTATGTAAGCTTCAAATTCCAGTGACCATAAGTCGCACTTCATAACACTAAAAATGTGACTTATGTGCTAATCTGCTTTTTTGTCAGTTTATATATATATGCACACATATATGTATATATATAAAATATATAATTTGATTTTTGTCAGCATATATATATATATATATATATATATATATATATATATCTTTCTTATGTGCTAATCTGCTTTTTGTCAGTTTACTTTGCATTACTCCACTAACTGAACTTAAAAGAGTAGGAGAAAAATTCTATTTTCTAAGAACAGAATTTCAGGGTCAAGTCTCTCTTCTCAACATACCCACAAAGCCAAATACAGGTTCATGTTATATAATGAATGTCTCTTTATTTTATTACATTTTTAAAAGATACAACCACATGAGACACTGTTATAGTCATCAGTTAGAAGTTGCCCTGCATGCCTGATGAAATTCACAGTTCTTCATACTGGTCTTCTTTATTTTTCCCCCTTCTTTCTACAGCGTGATCAAGTGTCTGAACACATGCCTACAACAAAAGAATCTATGCCACACAATAATTTTTTAGGGAACATTATGTTACAGTGAAGTTGGATAATGGATGAACACGCTGAGACATAAACTCCTCAAATAACAGAGTTCTTAAACTTTGGAAAATTCTCAAGGTTCCACTCATGGGCAGTTTGGGACCTGTTTTTCAAGACTAGACTTAAAAAAAAAGAAGGCAGTCCTTCCAGGGAATAACATCACAGGCTCAAAATGCACAGAGAAAAACATTACAGATAACTTCTCTGGAAAGGACTGTACAGACTGGGAAGAGGCATGATGGCCCTTCAAGCCCTCCTAGAAGACTCCTACAGGTCCTTTCTCACCATCCAAGGAATACATTTCTACTCACTACTGTTCTGTAAATTTCTTTGCTACCAGCCGGTTGAGGAGGAAAAATTGCACTCCTTTTAAATTCCTTATTTCTTGGGTGACTCCTAAGGAAACTTTCTCTTTATGCAAAAACCTGATCCATTACATTGGCTTCTATGCACTTATACATTTGTTCTTTGCTGAAGAGCAATAGTTCCTAACACAGAAAATCAACAAACATTTGCTTAGGACCTATTAATTTTAAATCATTACTTGAATTCATTTTTTTTTCACCAAAAACACTGTTGGGTAAGAATTTCTGATTCCATGGGAGGAACTTGAAGTATATCTAGTGTAAGCACCTTGTTTGAGGTCTTGCATCCTGTCAGTCTTACAATTGAAATTCAAACATTTTCATTATAATGTGCATTTATTTTTAGAGCAGTTTATCGAGTTTCTTTTTTTCCAATAGATCATGAATTTTGATTCTGTAACAGTAAGAAAGTCAAGGAATTTTCTCTTCATGTGGGAATGAGGGAATTGATAAAAAAAAACCTGCTACGTTGCATCTTAGACTCAAATTGTTTTTACCAGTTGTATTTCCTACTGAGAGTCCAGTTCAGCAAAATAAGGGAATTTAGTTTCAAGATAAGAGCATCCCACTGTGATTAAACTTGAAAAGAAAAAACATTTCAGGGAAATAACTATTTTACATGAGTGTATCTCCAAAGGAAGTATCAGTCAGGCCTGTTGCCGCCTAAGCAGTTCTATCCGTTCAAGAAAATATAAATCATTGATGAAGGAAACGAAGTAAACAAGGCTTCAATGAATTAAGTAGCTATTTGGGAGCTGTCCTAGTTTGTTATCTCGACTGGAGTACAATAAAAGGACACAGAAAGGAATTAAAGTGAAAGCAAGCAGAAGTATTATTTACTGAAAAACCAAGCAAGATTTTTCCAGACATATGAGAGGAGACACTGAAATACGAAGTGTCTAGGAAATGTCCCCATCGTAGGGAAAAGCTGTGTGACCAGGGGGAGGGAACCACTGGTCAGCTAGCACAGTGTGATGCCCAACAATAGCAGGCTGAGACAAGAAGCTGAGACAGACTATGGGAAATCTCAAATTCGAGCAAAGATGTACTTCAACCAGACTTTTAAATACTTTTTTTAATGTTGAGTTTTCTACATATGTATTGCTTTAAAATTCATCTTATTAAGTCGTTCATAGGAAAAACATATCTAATATCACTAGGACCTGCCCATAGGGCATGTTAAAGTACTTTTATTTTATTTTATTTTATTTTATTTTATTTTATTTTATTTTTTGCGGCACGGGGGATTCAACTCACTCACAACCTTGTGCTTGCCAGGCAGGCGCTTTGACCGCTGAGCTAGATCCCCGGCCCTGGCATATTAAAGGATCTTTAAAAATGACTACATTTTCCCTAATCACAAAGTACTGAGAACATGACATTGTGACACTTGGTAACGATCACCTTTCCTCTTTATGTATGGTTTTTAATATTAATCCCTGCCTGTACATGTGTGAGAACATATTGTTTATCAGTATTATATTTTTTCTTAACGTGACACAATCGTCATTCCTGCAAGTTATTAGTATTTTTATTTGTATTAACATAACTTTTTAAAAAAAGTATTAGCCCATGTATATATAACACATCTTCATTCTTTGGCTTCCCCTTCCTTTCCCTCTCACAGCTTTTAAAATGTCTATTATTTTAATGTATGAATGTTTTTTAAGTTATATAACTATTTCCCTACTGTTGTGTATTGCATATTTTCTCCCTATGACAAAACTTCTTTTGTATAATCTGTATGCACAATGGTAACTTTTTTTTTTTTTTGGTAGTACCAGGAATCAAACTCAGGACTTCGCATTTACCAAACAGGCACTGTGACACTGAGCCGTATCCCTGAACGGCCTGAACAGTAACTTTTTTATCTGATTAAATTTTCAAGCATTCTGGGACAAAATGATACACAAGTAGCTTACACATATCACATACTGCCTTCTTAGTATAAAGGGTCTCTCTCCACACTCTGCTTAATGACTGAGGTTTGTTTAATTGACCCATACAGGCTATTCCATTGATTTGTGCTCAGTTGATAACATCTAAGAGAGAAATATAATTAACAATAACAGTATTAATAAAAACTTAGACCATGGTGCTGGGAGACACTGATGGGATGAAGCAGTCCTGCTGTCCTCCCCACTTCCATGACCTCTGGTTTTTGTGTTTCTAGCATCAGTTATGTTTGCAACCAAGCCCTAGATAGCAAAACTTTCTCTTGAAGTTTGAGGAGAAAGTATGCTGAGAAAAAGAAAAAAAACAAGCAAACAAACAAAAGAGCCTGAATCATGAAGATGGATTGGGATGATTTAAAACTGGAAGCAGGGGTAGATGGATAACTTCCTCCAATGATAATTTATTTGAAAAGAACCTCAGTCAAATAGTAACTATCAAGTTAATGGGCAAACTTTTGATGTGGAACTTGTGTCCTGACACAATGTGAATATTCATGTTTCCAAACCTGATGGAAGAACACATTGTTGATGCTACAGGTAGGAAAGCATTTGCTGTGTTTTCTAACATAGCTTAGAATGAAAGTGGTGCTGGGGATCTAGCTCAGTGGCCTAATCACCTGCCTGGCAAGTGCAAGGTCGTGAGTTCAATCCCCAGTGCCACAAAAAAAAAAAAAAAAGAAAAAGAAAAAAAAAGAATGAAAGTGGCCTGCACTAAGGTAGTTGGAATAAGAAAAAGGGGAAAAGAATTGTTTAAGAGGTTGAGGTTATATACCTGTAAAAGATATGAAACACATTTATTTCTTTATAAGAATGGAATCAAGGAATCCAGTTGGAGTAATCTCAATTATCTTATTTAAAACACTAGGTAAATGACCTGGATCACACACAAAATAAGTCAAAACAGATTAAGAAGAAATGAACCTACATGTTTCAAAATAATGCTAATAAATGAAAGAAAAAAATGTGTTGTGATTTTAATATGAGAAAGTCTTTTTTTATCTGTATTATACCAAAGTCCATGAAATAGTGCTTCTTAATTAAAAGGGTGTTCTCAGTGAAGGGGAAAGTGCATCTCATCCAAGGCTCCTCTCATTTCACCTTCGTTATCACAAACAGTATAAAGTGGTAAGTCAGAAATTAGTAGAATTTATACACTTTTATTGTTGCTGTAACAGTTGTTTTATTTGCCTTGAGTGTACACACTTCTGTTTATGTTTTCTAAGGTTGTTATTTTAACTGTGTAAGCCATGACAAACTTGACTACATAAGGAAGCATAAAGAATATTGGATGGTCTGCTCCAATCTTTATCTGAAAGCTTAAAAACATTTCAATAGTAATAAAAATCTTGACAATAAATAAGAGAACAAAATTAAAGCATTGCTTTGCAAATCACTTTCTTTTAATAAAAGTAATATGACTAATATTTTAGTTTTGGTTACATTTCTCATATATCAGCCAAAAAATACACTTAATTATTTGAACCTCATTTTAAATGAATTATTTTGCTGAGCAAGTTGTTTCTTTCTGTGACCCTGAAATTTTGGTGTATGTCAGACAATGCATACATGACCCATCCAGATAATATACATAGGACACTGAGTTTCTAATTGGTATTTGTGGGGAATGATTTTACACTCTTGTCACTGCATTTTGTTTTTGGAAAGAATATGCTTCATGCAAAAATTCATATTTAGACATAAGTGGAAGTTGCCTGTATTTTGCCTGTATTTTTCTTTTCTATATTGCCTGTATTTTTTCTTAAATTCAGGCCATACAACCTTACAACATCAGTGTAGTAAATGTTTTAACTATGGATACCTGTATTCTGAGTCCTTCTAACAAGTATTCAAATGTAGAATTAAGCCTGATATAGTGGCATATGCCTATAACCCCCAAGACTCTGGGAGACTGAGGAAGCAGAACTGCAAGTTCACGCCCAGTCTAGGAAACTTGGTGACTTAGTGAGCTCCTGTCTCATAATAAAATAAAAATAATAAAGACTGGGGGTGAAGGGGACTCAGCGTGAAGGCTGTGAGTTTAATCCCCAGTACTGGGGGAAAAAAAGGAAATATTTTCTTAAGGACCTCCAACACAAAGGTATTAGATAAGAGCCAAATAAAAGAATATGGTTGTTGTAGTCAGGAATAGCAAGGAAAACAATTTAATACAGTACACATAATTTATGGAATTATTTCATGATAGTCACCCAAAGAGTCAAATACAAAAAGGTGCAAGAAATCTGTCCACATGAGACTCAAAGAATTCAGCTGGTGGCCTGGATCTCATGGCAATGTCTTGTGTGAATCCAGTTGAAAACCCAGAGCCCATGACAATGCCCCCTACAAGTCCAGCTGGAGGCCTAGAGCTGACAAGGTCTCATGTAAGTCTGTCTCGTGGTTCTGCACTGGGAAGGCCCAAAAGTCAGCGGTGGAAGCTAGGAAGTCTATGCCAGCATGATGAAGGATCTGTGTCAGTAGGTTGAGGGTTCTGCACCAGAAATAGGAAGTAACATTCAACGTAAGAACCAGAGTTCCATTGAAAAGTACCACAGCCATCCTCAATGACAATGAGGTCCCAAGCTCCTCCTGCAATGAAAGCAGCCGAGTTGCTATCAGGAAGCCAGTACAAGCTTCTCCAGGAGACTGAACAGCACACCATCTTCCCCACTGGAGCTGTGAAGCAATGCTCAAAGTGAGGAACAGTGCTCCATCAAAATGGACCGCAGTCATTCTCAGTGACAACAAGGTCTGAGTTCCTCCAATGATGAGAACAGGCAAGTTCATATCAGGAAAGAAGTTTGACAGGCTCCTCCAGGAGAGCCAACAGCAACAGGAGAACCAACAACACTACACAAAAACACTTCTCAGTTCTCCTTTTTATGGTGTTGGCAACAATCCTCAGGTAGACCCTCTTCACCTAGTACCATGCTGATTCAGTTCAGCCGGATGTTACAAGATGAGCACCAGTTGTCAATTCAGCACAGTAGTGGAGTCCTCTTTTGTTTCTTCCAACATTCTGGTATATCATTTTCTATCTGACAATCTTCTTAAGTTTTTACCCAATGATACTTGTTTTGCTTCTTTTTGTTAGAAAAAAAATATTTTCAGCATTCAACAACTAGGAAGTCTGGGTCATTTTTGAAAGGCTGCATACTCATTAAAAGTTCTTTGCATTTTTTCCAATATGGAAAAAATATGCCTGTAAAAGTCTTAAATTCTGACAGAAAAGTACATACTAGATTTTGTTGGTAAGAAGGCATTTAGGGTGCTTGCTGTGATATAACACTTTAGGATAAGAGCAGCCTAAATTGATAGAGTTGGAAAGGAGAAAATAACACAAAAGTACTTAAGAAATAGAATATATATACTGACACAATATACAAAACATATTGAAGACTCTTTGACAGGACTCTCCTAACTACCCTTCTAGCTGTCTGCCTCCATGTGGGATAATATTTATGTGCCTGGAAAAATGAAAAGAAAATTATACTCACTGCCTAGGTTTGTGTCAGTCAATGACTGACAAAGTCCATGGTTTCTTCCTTAATTTTCTTTTTATTATTTTACCCAGTGAATTCTGCTGGAACCCTTTCCTGTTTTATATTACTGTGATAATTTTTAATATTTTCTATAAATACAGTCTCAAAATTCTGACACTACTGAGAACAATAGCAAACCGAATTAATGTCAATGTCCTCATTTCTCACAAATGGGAGAGAAGAAACTACTAAATTGTCCTAACGTCGCCAAACTGTAAGGCTCATTTTCTCCTTCTCTGTCATTCTCTTCTATTCATGCACTTTGTTAAATGATGGTTGCTAAGATAAATGAGGAAGAAAGAAAATATTTGGTGATGACGTGGGAACAGTCTTTAGTAAGGACACTGAACAAGGGTCAAGTTCAATGCTTATTAAACCAATCTGCATCTTGTACTTGTATTTAGAACCAGGCCACATTGTAAAATATATTTTTTGGAATATCAACCTGTTCCCTTTCAGAAGGATACTCTATCTATGTGGTCAGGGCTATTTGGGAGGAGACAATAATAATATGTTTTCAGCAAGGAAGTGCTGTAATAAAGAATATTAGAGGGGAATATTGTATTAAAAGGATTTTAGTGCTCTTGAGACAAAGCAAGGAGAAACAATGAAAATATATGCAACTGAGAGGATAGTGAATTTTTTTGAAACTATACGTTTTTAAATACATCAATTTTCATGCACTAATGAGACATCAGAATAGAAACACCAACACCTTGAGGTTTGACCATGGAACAGTGAAAAAAAGGTCATGTAAAGCCATTGCCACAGTCCCAGTGATGTCTAAGAGGAGCTAAAATATATAACTACTAGGCTGTATATATACAGAAACAAATTTCATTTTCATTTACATTTCATATGTATCATTTTTGTTAATATTGACATATGCACATATAAACTTCCTTTTAGTTTCCTTAATCTTCAAAGACAGTTTTCTTTTCACCCAATAATGGTGAGTACTTGTCTCAGATTGAACAAAGCTCGCTTCTGAATATGGTCATTATATTAAATACCAATACAGAATATTATTATCTTTAGACATGATACTTATTTTCTATAGTTCTAACCTCATAACTTATTGGAATTTATTATGTTCCAAAAATTTACTTAATATCTTACATTAAGGATTTCATTTTAAAAATGAGAAAAATATCAGGGAGGGCCACTCATATGCCTTATGCACACAGTAGTGGAGTTCTGAAGCTAGGCATGGCTACGTTATGAACTCAATTTCTCACACCTGCTAAAAGCCAGAGTAAGGGCTGGATACATGCTCCACTACTTCAGTGAATATATGCATAACCACAGACAGCATTGCTTCCTTCTTAGTTGATTCTTACAGGCTTCCTTTAATGTCATTCAGATGCAGAAGCAGGCATCCCTATAACTTCCTCGGTGGTCCTCTTTGTACCTGAATTTGAAAGACACTGATGTTAGAAGGCTGACTCATCAGTTACTAAGCATCCATATAATGGGAGTGGAGCTTCCTTCTCTCTGACACAAGAATGTAGGTTGTTCTGTCATGGGAGACATTTTCTGTGGCTGTCTCTGTGTGGATCACATCCATCTGGAAGGGATGGAGAGGTGTTTTTCCTAATACTTTTGGTAGAAATAATTGTACTCGTAATTTGA
>RJWT010046592.1:0-11434 GCA_004365215.1 Cuniculus paca | reverse complement strand
TAAGTTTGCTATCTTATAAATGTGTTCTTACTTTATAATTGTGCCCCAACACTATGATCTTCAGTAAATGTAGTTGTTTTGCTTTCATCATAGGCTGTGCATTTGCAACTCATTGCTCACTGTACCGAAAAGCCTTAAATCTCTCTGTTGGATCCATCCCACAGTATCAACACTGCCATATCCTGTGAATAATGTGGATGAGGATACATGATAATATCTCTTTCACCCTGTCTTTCTATTGGACAGCACTCAGTATCAATCATGTTTTTTTTATCACACCTCATAAAGACATTCAACAAAGGGGACTTTCAGATCTGTCTCAGAAGGTGGGATAAGTGTATTTGACATTAGGGCATTATTTTAAAAGGGATATATAACAATGTGTGTTTAAATGTATAATTTTTTACTAGCATTCATCATATATTTTGATCACCTTTTATACTTTATTTGACTCATTATGCCTTATTGATTAACAATGTTTTTTTTTTTTTTTTGGTACCGGGGATGAGTTCACAACCATGTGCTTGCCAGACAGGTGCTTATGCTGCTGAGCTACATCCCCAGCCTTGACTAATAATGTGTGTTTAGTGAATTACAGAAAGATTTCCTGTAGAAAAGGGGACCCCAAAGTTTATATTTCTTTGTCCTGAAACATATTTACATAGTTTTATATTAAATATAGCAAATTTACTCCAATATTTACATTAGCTGAACCTAAATGTTTTATAAGCAGTTTCATCAAATCTTCTTTAGTGATGAACAGGGATGTGAAATTTTTTTTTTTTTTTTTTGTGGGAAGAGGTTCTGGTTGTGAGGCTGAATTTGAACTCAATATATAGATCAGACTGCCCTTGAATTTATGGCAAACCTCCTGCCTCTGCCTCCTGAGTGCTGGGATTACAGGCATGTGCTACTCTGCAGAGCTGAAATTGTTAATAGATATTTATTTTATATTTGTAGAAAAATCATATTTTTAACTTTTAAATAATTATATTGTAATGGAAATAAAATAATTTGAAGAATATTTAAATATAATATAATAGATAAGATATGAAAGGCAAATATCCTAATAATGTTTGGCTCAGAATTTTTCTCTTTTACCTTATCAATAAATATTGTGTAAACTTATAATTACATGTGCATGTACCAAACTTTAATATACTGCTTTCAATAATGTAAAACTTCTTGTGAGACAAAGATTATGTTTGTGATATGTATATGTGTAGGAGTACATAGTTTTGAAGGAGAAAAGCCACTTGATTTTTAAAAATTTAAGTTCTAAATTATTTGTTTTTGTGGGGACATCTTACTCATGGTACCTATTCTTGTTAATATTTTCTTACAAATAAAGTACCATTTCTCTTGTGGCTAAAGAAGTCAGTACATAACATTGTGTCTCCAAAATATATTCCTTTATGAAAAATTATAAATTATACACAAATATTTCTGTCTACTTTGCAAAATACTTAGAATGTGGATATGTAAATTGTGAGATAACCCAGTGGGTAATTTCTTTATGACTTTTATATTTCACTGAATATATGCATGGAGGAAAAAATATGTGAGATCAATCATCAGCCTCAAGTTAGTACATATTAATCTTATAGAATTTTTTAAAAGTGCATCCACTAAATCTGGTATTCTACACACAAACACTCCTCTTTCACACATACATGGCAAACACTTTTTCAGAATTTATTTTGGTGGATTAAGTCAGAAAAAGTGCTTCTTAGAAAAAATACACAATAATTACATTAAAAAATACTTGAAAACCAGGGAATAGCACACATCTGAAATATATATGTGTGAAAAGAAATTTCCTTATAGATTTTGAAAATAGGTAAGATCACTGGAAAGAATATAATATACATCTGAAAGGTATGTATCAATGTGCATATTTAGAAACTGAGTCTGAATGTTAAGAACAGAAGAGAACGTGCTGAAAAGAGCAGTTACTTTTTTATATTTTAGAATGTATGCTATAAACTTGAATTGATTTGCAAAGGACCAATTATTTCATTATGGGATAATTGGAAGATGAAGAAATTGACCAGTAATTATGGAAAGTGAAAATAAGCACATACAAAAAGGACATTAAGTGTTTTGTCTTCAAAATGAGTTAGGAAATATCAAGGAGGAAATATCTAGCATAGTGATGGGGAGACAAATGCCCAAACTGTAACTGAAAACCCACTTATCTATTGCAAAGTGCCAACACTGCAATTAAAGCTGAACACTGAGGTTTTAGTTCAGAAGAAAACAACTCACTCATTAGCATCTTTTTAATCTTAAAAGTAAAACAAATAAAGCATGTTCCTTAGGTTTGCCACCACTATCCTAGAATAATAGCCAGACCAGAGCAGGAAGCAAAGCTAATCAATGACTTCCAGCCAGGTAATTTTAAAAAGTCATTTATAAACATTCAATGAGTATTAGAGGTATAAAAGGATGCTGCAGACTAGAGTTGTAGCTCAGTGGTAGAGTTTTTGTTTACTATATACCCCAAGTTCAATCTCCAGCATTATCTCTGCAAATGCTTATGTATGCATTCATTTTCTGAAAAACAAATACACATTTACTTGCAAATAATGTATTTAATCATGATTAAACAAGAGTCTCAAATGTTTTTAGGAAGTCTGTGAAAGTGAGTGATAAATGGGTACAATGGCAATTTATAAAATTTAACCCTGTAAAAATTACTACTATATTACAAATTTTATGAATCACTCCTAATAATAATCTGTCTTCATAGTCAAATGGGTTGTCTAATGTTAAACAAGAATTATCGTAAGGATAGTAGTTTTTGAATATATGAATGCATTGGAAAGAATAAACATGAAAACTAGTCTACCTACCTCCACTGTGTTGTTTAGTGTTGTGGGAAGAATAATTTGCCCAATCTATACATGTTCCTCATTTAAAAAGTTCTTCCAGCAGATAAAACATTGGCAGCTCTACTGAATCTTGATACTGATGAATGCTTTTCCAATATGAAAGCAATCTTGAAGGAAAGATTGCATCCTACAACACTCTTCTAACAGAATAGGAAGAAATCAAATCAATGCCACTTCCTTGTAATATAAATATAAGAGCCATATATTTATAGTGTATTTTCCAGTATACGAATATACTTAAGCTTACTCCTACCATTTGAAGTAGATTCAGTTCCAATCTTTTTCCAGAATCAGGGTGCCACATTAAATGAAATTTTGAATCAAATTTTACATTGATAGAGAATTTGTTTAAAGCTAAAATGTTATCGTTATTTGATTCTGAATATGATTTGAGGCATAGATTTTATTACTTTGTTTCAAAGGGCAAAAAGATCTGTCAGAAAAGATTCTACTGAAGAGCCTAAACACATCTTAGCGATTAACCCAAAAGCGCAGTGTTATGGTTTACATCCAGGTGTCCCCCAAAAGCCTGCTATGGACATGGGGAGGTGGGTCTTTTGAAGGTGGTTTAATCTAGAGTTTGTGACTGGTTCATTGTCTAGCGCTGGTATTGGCAGTGTGAGTGCTACCCCCACCGTGGGGTGGGTGGCCTGCATATAATATAAGGGAAGGAAAGAGGCATGCTCCTCCTTTTGGTCTCTTGCTCTTGTTAATATTGGTATCTGCTGCCCACCATGAACTGTGGCCCCTCTGCCATCCCACTCTGCCTTGCAACCAGCTGATTATGGACTGAGACCTCCACAAACTCTGAGGTAAATAAACCTTTCTTTCCCTTGCTGTAGGCCAACATAATGGGAAAATTACTGAACTCTACCTGTACCTCCCCAGCCTCTTTGTCTTGGTTACTTTTTTGTTGTTGCTGAGACAAACACCTGACACCCAAAGTGAAGCAAGGAAAGGTTTATTTAGCTCACAGTTTCTGGAGATTTCAGTCCATAATCAGCTGGCTCCAAGGCAGGGTGGCATGGCACTGGGGCAGCACTTCAAGGCAGCAACCAGAGCAAAAAACAAAGGCAAAAAACAAACCTCTTCTTCTCCCTTATATTGCACACAGGCCACCCCTACTCCAGGGCAGGTGTAGCACTCACAAAATCTCCTTGCCCTCCTCTTGCACAGGATGAGGATGTTTACAAAGTAAGAACCCTGGCTCCCTGCTGAGTCTCTCAGTTAAACTTCTAAACTTCTCAAGTTGACACAATGTATTAACCATAAGACCCTTGTTTGTAGGACTACTCCCCCTTGAGAATGTAACTTAGCTCCATGTTCCCAGGCCTGTTTGGTGTACCGTGTCCCAGCAGGTATGCCAAGATGTTATAGATGTATGTATAGTCGAAACCATTGTCAATGGGGATGGCAACCAGGACATTATAGATGCATGTTTAATTGTAACCATTATCAATGGGGATGGCAGCCAGGACATCACAGATACATGTTTAATTGTCACCGAGGGTATGGTTGTAGTACTTAAATACCTAACTCTCCCTTCACTCGGGACCTCACAGTGGTTTGCTGCGTGGGTCCTGCTGTTCGTTCACCAGCTGGCTAATAAAAGTCTCTTAAATTCTAATTGGCACTGTCTCTGGCTCCTTGGTTTTATCTTGAACCCAGTACATCCCTAATTTTGAGTGTTGGGTGTTTTGTTTCAGCAACGTGAGAAAAGTAACCAACACACCCAGGATAGCTAAAGAAAAAGGAATTTGTAAATTTTTATTTATAACAAAACCTTTGATATTTATTTCAGTCTGTTTAAAATCATATAAATGTTCTCAAGCATCATTACCAAACCTAATCTTCATCATTCCCATTAAAATCTAAATATTTGTACCTAGGGGAAAAGTAATAGTAAGTCTTCATTGTAGATTATTGGAAAGTTTGTTTTCATAAAAATTATACCACCAAAACACTAAAAATTACAAGTTGACAAGGAATTTAGATTTCAACATAACAGAACTGCCTATATAATTGTGGTAGGAAATATTTCTAAATTATTATACCCAAAATACCAATTTACATGAAAATGAGAGATCTATGCAAGCTAATTTTCTCTGAACTTTATTATTTTACATGACTGGTGTTTGACTTTAGCGATTAAGAAAGATTGAGGGCCTCTTAGCTTTCAGTGAGAACTATAAGAACTTGTAGTACCAGATAGCTTGACTTAAAATGAACTCTGTTTAAATTGGACAACTGCTTGAAGAAAGTTGCTCACTGATGTTAATAGTACATTGAACTTCTTTTCACATTTCTATATTGTGGCTATCGCACACTGACAACTTTACCTGCTGTCATTTTTTCCAATAGTAATCATGATTTCTTGGGGTTAAGAGATGGACCTCATACCTGGATAAACTTATGATATTGTATGGATCAGAAGTCACTCAGTATTCTCCATACCACACTCAGTTGATATCTTGGCTCCAAGGGAGAATGTCTTAAAAATTTTATAGGCACTGATATTACAGTATTTCCCACTTTCTCTCTAATATTAACAGAGGCACTAGGAGAGGTTTCTGCTATTTTATTTTGTTCATGGAATTTGTTCTCATTCTTTCATGTTCTAAGATTTACAGCACAATCAATATACTCAGCATTAATTATCTGAATATTCTCACTGACATATTATGTATCAGTGAAGATTCAGATTCAGTCAGTGAATTCTGTTAAAACAACACATATAAACAAATTTAAAAAAATATGTATAACTATTTTCATTTGAACGTCTTTTGTTTCAAGATGATAGATTGCTAGGAAAGAATGAGAGAAGCAAAGGATACAATGTTATTTGAATAACAGTTTTTTTATGGTTAATATTAATGCTGGGAGCTTCTACACCTGAAATTACAAACAGCCCTCAACACCTATCAGGTGGTAGGCAGAAAGTATACGTTATTCTTCTCTGTCTCCTTTTCTTTTCACCTCTACTCAGCCCCAGCTGTTAATGAATTTTAATATATTTGACTTTCATACCTTCCCATTGCAAACGTTTCTCTTGTAATTGCATGCATATGCCTAGTGTCTATCTTGACCCAACAGACTCATGTTTTTTTATGGTTTCTACATCTGGGCTCTAAAAATTATTTTATTTTAAACCTACTCTCCCTCATGTGAACTGTGATGCATTGTTTCATTCTATGCTTTCTATACTTCTACTTATCTTCCATACTTAGGACCATATTTAGAAAGCCTTTCACAGCAAAGTGTATTACAAATAACTTGTTAAAACAAGTTTTTTATACATTTGATAACATAGTGCCTGTAGGTGATGGTGGTAGTTTGTATGTTTTAACCTAAATGTAACTTATGTCATCACTTTTGCTATTAGAGTAACTTGGCTTCTATAATTGACAATTATGTTTATTACTTTTTATCATTCATTACATCCGTTTTCATTGTTGATTAAATAATAAAATGGCAATCTTTATAGATTAAAAACTTGTCCAGAGCATGCTAAGAGAAAAGAGAAAAATGAAAGAGGACCAGAAATTTTGCAGCTGCTTTCTTGACTAGGTAGTTAATATGTTAGTGTTTGCAAATGATACTTAGTCAGAAAAAAGAAACTTCTACTGGTATTTTCAGAGGCTGAAATATAACATGATACAGCCATCTGAATGGGGCAAGTGACTGAAAATGATGATATGGACAGTTTGCATCCAAATTAAAAATGCCTACTATGGAGAAAGTTAGCAAATCTATTAGTATTTGATTTTAGGTTTGAGATACTAAGCGAAGGAATAAAGGAATCTTAAACATCTTTAATAGTCTTCAGAATATCATCACCGTATCAAAGCCATGTAACATTTATCCACAAGTGTGCTGATGATGAAAAACTATAAACTATTCTTTATATGTGATCAAAATATTAGAAAGCATAGCTAAATTCAAAATAGTTTAATTCATGTGAAAAAAGTCATGGTAGTTTTGCCATCATGTAGAAATTATTCTTACTATTCTCCAGTGTATCCTATATCTGTGACTGCAGAATTAAATGATAAAATTACTTCTACCAGCAATCCTGTTTCTTTTTCACTCCCAAAGTGACATTTTTAACAAATCTCATCTATTTTTAAAGTATAGGTATATACTTCACTATCTTGTTCGACTTCATTTCTACGGTTCCCTCTTTTTTTAAATTACTTTTCCCATAATCATACCGTGTTTGTCTATTTCTTATAGTTACTCATCCTATCTCCCTCTTTGTCTTTCTCTTTTTTCTCTCCTTGTTTCTTTCTCTCTCTCTCTCGCTGTCTCTCACACCCATACACTTAGTTCCAATTGTGAAAATTTGAATAAACAAGAACTAGTATTTTATTTTGTTTACAAGACACAACCTATTTCCTAATGCCTTACTGAATTGTGTAACTTGTAAAAATTTATTTTTAAAATTCAGATGGGTTTGATACAGTATAATTAGTTGTTGTGTTTATAGCTGATGATGTTTTAGAGATTGGATGATATATTTATTGAATCACTGACACGATCAAGATACAGAGTTTTGTATCACCTAAAAGTTATTTTTTTATTCTCACCTCCCATCATCCCAGCACTTAGCAACCAGTTCTTAGATTTCTAGTTTTGTTTTCCTTCTCCAGAATGTTATACATAGTTTCAATGATCTAGTATATAGATTTTTTATGTCTCTTTTTCACTCTGTATGATAATTTTTAGATTTAGACATGCCCTGTATTTCTGTCCTAGTAGTGTTTAATGTACCACATTCTTTTAATCCACTCAGTAGTTCATAGAATTTTGGGATACTTCAACTTTTGAATAACTTTAAATACATCTACTATAAATATTTGTAGGTATGTCTTTTCAAATATATATTTCAATTCTATCAGATAGTATGAATGCTGAGTCACACAATGAGTATTAGGTAGCTTCATGTTAAAATAGGGAAATAGCTGACACAATTAACCTATAAAGTTAAAGGTTTCATTTATGTCAAGATTCTGGGTGTATTAGTCCATGGTCTAATGGCCTTGGGCTTCTACCTGGAGTTCCAAGTGTTAATGGTGAGGAGTGCACTGCTGTCCAAATGAACTACACCATACGCCCAAAAACAGAGGGATGGAAGACAGGCTACAGCAGCACAATTCCTTTCAGTGGTAAGACCCCAAACACTGAATGATCCCCCATCAGGTACAAACTCCTACAGGTTAAGAGCACCTTCCAGTAGCGCTAGTCTTCAAATGAATGACCCTGTAATATATGTGCCTTGGTGGGATGCTACTCATATTCACACCAGATTTGCAATATCTCCTCTTCCCCATCTTCTTGTTCCTCCACCTCCTCTTGTCCCCTGCTCACAGCAGTAGATTCATAGCACATCTCATTATGGTTTTTACTTGCATTTTTCTAATCATGTTAAGCATTTATTTTTATGATTATTTGCCATTTATTTATCTTTTAAAGTACCTTTCAAATAACTTGTATATTCTCAAACTTTAGCTCTCTCTATACACTTACAAAATTATTCATATATTCTCAATAACAGGCTTGTATCGGATAAGTATTTTGCAAATATTTTCTACTGGTAAGTGGTTTATCTTTTAATTTCTTAAACATGTCTCTTCCACAGTGGAAAAAGCATAATTCATTAATAACTTATTTTATGATTTGTGCAAGATTTGACCTAACAAATAATTTTATCTAGTCAAAAACTTGAATATATTCTTCTATGTTGTTTATAGTTTTGTGGTTTGCACATCTGGAATCAATTTTGTATGACTAGTCAAAGTTAATTTCCATTGCTTTCTAAGGTCACTTATTTTTTTTAGTTGTATTTTACATATGTTGTTATTAAACCAGTTGTATCTGCATAAGTATGTACAATATTGTGTTCAATTTACTTATGTATCATATTATTCTAAGATCATATTGCTTTGATTACTATAGATTAAAAGTAATTTTGAAATTAGGAAGTTTGAGAAATTTTATTTGAGTAGATAAAGTGCATATGCTCACCCAGGACTTGGCATAGTGTTTAAAATAAAATTCAGTAAAAGTTTATGATTGGGCCCTAAGAAATATGGATAATAACCAGATGGTCTAGTCTACTCAAAAGGCAGGGATCTCCGCGTTGTTCAACATTGTAAGTTTAACATCGAGAAAGATATCTGATGCAAATGATTTTCTCTTCAGATATTTTTTGATTGTCAGAAATAATAAAAAAAATTAGTTGTATTCTATTAAATTTACCTAGGCTTTCAGACTTTATTATTGATTTACCTCCTTCTAAATAAACAGTTTGGTCAAGATTGTTACCGATTTTTTTAAAAGTTGACTACTTAACCTTAAAAGACATATACTAGAGCAGATCTGCAATTTTCTAGCTTATGAATTAAGATATTTTGATAACATTTAGTTTTTAACAGTTTTCATCTGCAAATTACGCAAACATTTGCACATATTTCACAAGTTTAAGGTTGCAATGTATTAGTATAAAACAGAAAACTCAGGTAATGTCATTGGGTTAGTGTGAAATAAGCAAAGGTAATTGCTATCTATATCATCATGACTAGTATCTCCATATCCCATGTCAAGATCACATTCTTTTGTGGGAAAAACTGGAGCCTAATGGTAATGGAAAGTGCAAGTGCTTTACTGCAAAACAATTTTCTTTCTTGCTATGGAGCTGCTGCCTATTTTCTACTAGCTTCCTTTGAAGCAAAACCAAGGTGTCAATCTTTTTTTGTGTTTCATTTTCTTCAAAGGTGCTACCATCCTATTTGTTACTTGTGTGATCTTAACTCTGAAATTGTTAGCTATCACCAGTCTCTTCCACCCCCTGTCTCCTTTTTGCAGGTTTCATGAAAAGGAAATGAAATTTAGTGCCAGTAGTGCTTTTGTGGCTAATTGGACAGAAGCATGGGTGAATTACAAACTAAGGTATCCTGAACAATAATGGAATTGTGAAGCTCATTTGTAAGTTTGACTTTCTTAGTATATTAATACATAGCATATATTGGAAATTTCAGTAATTCCCCTGTATATCCAATGATGAGGCTCAGCAAACAACCTAAGTAACACTCAATGTTGTCATTTTCATTGAAAATTTCTATTTCCTGTTAGGTAACTTCTGGTTGTAACACTTCTTTTTCTAAATCATGCTCATAAATAAAATAATATGGTCTTTGCCTCAGTATTCTAAGCTACATTTCTGAAATATTACAGATCAGTGATAATATTTTAATGGAAATTTTTTCTCATGCTTAACCAATTACTTTCAGTGAGTGTTACATGTGGAAATTATTATACTGCTAAGCACCAATAGGTCACAGAAAGTCAAAGTCATCTGCTAATAAGGGAATAGGAGACATTCTGGGAAGAAGAGAAAGCATTTTTGACTTGAATATATAGCTACGTGATATAGTCAATCCAAGACTTTGCCAAATATTAGAGAGCAACATTTATCCTGTTGTATATGAAAAGTCTTTCTAAGAGAATACTTTTACCAAAAAGGAAATCAATTTAAATATTATCACCCTGGGCTGATCTCCGGTAACCAGCACAGAGGAAAGGGCAGGCTCTGCTCAGAGCGCATTCCAACAATGAGAGTGGCTGCTCTCCAGTAACCAGCTCAGAGGGAAGGCAGAGGCAGGCTCTGCTCAGAGCGCATTCCATCGGACAAAGGGAAACACTGCTTGCTGGTAAGGAGCTCAAAGGGAAGGCAGAGGCAGGCTCTGCTCAGAGCGAATTCCAACAACGGGAGCGGCTGCTCTCCCATAACTAGCTCAGAGGGAAGACAGAGACAGGCTCTGCTCAGAGAGCACTTCAACAAAGGGAGAGGTTGTTCACCTGCCTATTCACCTAGGGCGGCCCAGCGGCTGCTACTCTGGGCCTGGCTTGAGTTGAGGGCGCAACCGGCGAGTTCCACCTGGCTGTTGTGCAGCTTGCGATTTCGCCAGGAGACGGGTGGGAGTTTGTGTCCATCCCCCATTGCTCACGGACATTTGGGGCATCCCTGGGAAGAAGAGGAAGCATTTTTGACTTGAATGTATAGGTACATGATATAGTTAATCCAAGACTTTGCCAAATATTAGAGAGCAACATTTACCCTGTTGGTCCTGCCTGCACCCTGCCTGCTCTCCGGGAGCAGCATGGGGGCAGCTGCTCTGGCCCTAGCTTGAGTTGGAGGTGAGCACAGCGGACCCCACCTAGCTGTGCAGCTTGGGACCAGGCAACCAGACCCATAGAAGTCTGTGCCCATCCCCCTTCAACCACGAACATTTCGGGTGTCCCTGGGGTCCTGCCTGCACTCCACCCGTTCACCTGTATCTACCCAGTGGTAGTTGATCAGAGCCCGACTTGGGTTAGGGCATGGCCAGGAATTCTACCTAGCCTTTCAGCTTGGGACTTCACCAGGAGCAGAGTGGGGGTTTGCGTCTGTCCCCCATTGGCTCAGGACATTTGGGTTGTCTCTGGGGTCCTGCCTGGGCCCCACCCATTCACCTGGAGCGGCCTGACAGCTGCTTCTCTGG
>RJWT010046591.1:0-11440 GCA_004365215.1 Cuniculus paca | reverse complement strand
TAACAACAGGAGATTAACAATGGTTACCCTAGTGTCTCTTGCTTTCTTCAAAATGGTTGTTCTTACATTTACAGACAATAAACTCAAACAAAACAAAGTAGTATAAAACCAGATAAAAGAGAATAGCATTACAGGTCTTCAAGTTGGATAACAGGAAATGAGCAACGGCTAGTATAGTGTCTCATTTTTCAAAAGAGCTGTTCCTATTTTCTCACTTATTGCTTTCAAATAGTAGGAAAGGGTCTTAAACCAATCAAATCCAAGAATAAGAGCACCATTGGATTTCAGAACCATTTCTCCATATTTATCAGGAATTTTGTATCTTACTGAGTCTTTCAGTTTCTTACACTAGGGAGGCAGTGCGGTGTTTACACATGTGAGTTTGGTTTATTTCACTTATGAGTATGGTCTCAAGTCGCATCCATTTACCTATAAAAGCCTCCATGTGATCATTTTTTATAGCTGAATAATACTAACACCTTCATTGTTCATGGTGCTCCAAGAACAGTAGCTATTAGCTAACAAATGAATGTGTTCAATTACTTTGTTGCCATTTGTACCTTTCTTCATGAGCTGATTTGGAAAGGCTGTGATAAATGGCTATTTCTTTTCTTCATCAGGTTATCACTGAACCCACTGTCTCCTGGTTTCAAGGATGATTGCAGAAATATGACCATAAAACAGTACCTTCTCATTATACCTGGAAGCAGTAGGAGTATAGTATTTATAATCTCATTATCTCAATGGGTAGTTGTAGCTGTGCATATGCTCTCATTATCTCTATTGGGGATTGTAATGATATATATAGTCTCATTTTCTGTGCTGTGGAATTGGAGAGTTACATTTAAAACTGAGTGTTCTACACTGTAAGTAATATGAGGTGGGTGGATAACTGGTTGAAAGTACATCTAGCTTTTTGTTTCATTAGCGTTTCCATTTTTCATATATATTTGATGCTTGCTCCTCAAATTTCTACAATTAAAAAATTCTAGTAATAGTAGAGAATAAGGAAAATAGAATGAATAAAAGTACTGAAGAAAATATTAGTTAGGATATAACAACCCATCATTACAGTCACTGGCAGTCTCTCCACTGACCCTATCCATCCTCACCTTCAGATTGTCATTCAGGTGTAAAAGGAGAGAGAAAAGCTAACAAAGTCACAAAAAAAAATCATATTTTAGTTTTGAACTTTCTGTTCTCATTTCATTCCAATCAAAATAAGCTTTCCTACAGAAAGTGTCATGGCAAATACTGTTTGCTCATAATGAATAATTCTAAATGAAAAAATTTGGTTATAAACACCTTATACATGTTACAAAATTTGTATTTTCAGAATAGCAACGGAGAGGCTCAGAGAGAGGAATAAAGAAAAACACACAGTTCACAAATCTTCTAATTCATGTTTGCAAATAAACTCCACCAAACTAAAAATTGGCAGAGGTAAAGTTTTGGCCCTTACAAGCTAAGTACTGGTATATACCTCCAAGTAACCTGTTAATGTATTACACAATCAAATCTGTTAAAGGACTTGTACTTTTTCTAGCTTTTGTTGGAAATTTAATAATTACTTAATCTCATAGATTTAAATTAAAAAGTATACACATAAATATAGGCAATTCTAGTATTACTGGGTAGCTTCAACTCTCTAGTCTTGGAAATAATTAAATATTATTCGTCTTTTTAATACACTAAATCCTATGGCCATTACCCATTCATATTAATAAGATAGTCAAATTATTTCTCTTGGAAACTCTCTTGTCATTTTTATGCA
Source organism: Cuniculus paca (assembly GCA_004365215.1). Lineage (NCBI taxonomy): Eukaryota > Metazoa > Chordata > Mammalia > Rodentia > Cuniculidae > Cuniculus > Cuniculus paca. The sequence goes on along the minus strand of RJWT010046591.1, from coordinate 9,666 downwards.
TATAAGAATCCAAAATATCTAAGCCTGTTTACAGATTTACGGCAAACAGAAAACTGCAGAATAAATGCTTTTAGTTGTTTATTCTTGTATGTTTTTGTGTGGGTTTTGTTATTGAAATTCTTTTAAGAATTCAACGCATTTTCCATTAACTGGTTGCACTTAATGGCTCAAGTCTCTGAGGAATTGTAGAACTCCTATCTTGAGCTCCATCAAAGATGGCTCTCTGATTGGTCCTCTAAGTTAATAGGTGTTTAGTTCATACTCAAATGGAAATAGCACTATTTGTCATAATCCACGTTGCATCGTGTGACAGTTAACTGATGTGTCGACTTGAGTTAGAAACACTCAGTAACACTGGATCAGCACAGTTCTGGGTGTGACTGAAAGGATTTACTAAGGATGTTCTGGGATTTACTAGGTATAAGTGACGGCAACCAAGCTGCTGCCTGAATGGAATGAAAGGGAAACTAAGAAGGAGGGCTCACTTCTGTTTCTTTGGAGGGGCTCCAGTCTTTACTTTCAGTTTGGACATCCTCTCCTGGTTTCCATCACAGACCCTTCAGCCTCCTGATACAGACTTGCAGGGAACACTGAACTCCGGGTCTCCAACTGGACCTTTCAAATCTCTAGCTTTGGCACTTTTCTACACCTGACTCTGCATGTGGCGATTGTAAGCCAATCCTATAAATTTTTTTATATTTATACATCATGCATTAAATCTGTTTCTGACATAAGTACTGGCTGATACCTATTGCTACAAGAAAATTCTCGATGCTGGATAATGCATACAGAAAAGAAACTTCCAAATAGCTTACCACCGGTGTTTGATGAAGTTTCCCTGACTATAGAACAACATGGTGGAGAAACAGGAGGAGAGGTAGGCATGTAGAAAAGCGAGAGCAATGGTAAAAGGAAACAAGAGACTTGGAGAGGTCAGATTCACTCATATACCAACTCAATTTCTTGAGAACTAATCTACTCCTTGGGACTTGCATTAATCCTTTCATGAGGGTGGTCCTCATTCAATCATTACCCTCTTAAAGGCTGCCCTCTGAGAGGTTTCCACCTTCAAAAGAGGCTACAACCTTAATGTAACACTGGGAAGATAAGTTTTGGCAGAGGTAAATCACCTTGAAGCATAGCTTTCTGCCTCAGACCCCTAAAATCCATTTCTTTCTTGTAATTTAAAATAAACGTATCATACTCCATAGTCCCCAAAGTCTTAACTTTTTCCAATATGACTGAAAAGCCCCAAGTCACAATTTCTATTTGAGACTCAAGGCAAATTCCTTTCAGTTGTGAGCATATTAAAAAAAAAATACATGCTTCCAAGATATGATGGCTGGGATTGCTATCATGTTCCAATTACTGCAAAAGGGAAGGACAGTCAAGTAGAAAGGCGTGAATTCCCCAAAGTAAGACAGAAACCTAGCAGATGTTAAACCATAAAACTGAAGAATAGTCTTCCTCCACCTCCACTATCACATCTTCTGGATGCTAGGACAGGGAGTGGGACCCCGAAGTTTCGCTAAATTCAAGCAACACCACGGCTCTCTAGGCTGGCTCTGTGCACTGATGCCAATAACTTTTCCAGGCTGGCATAGCATACTAACAAGAAGTACAGTTTTGAGATCTAAGAAGTTGTGGTCTTATGCTCACAATGCCATTAGACATTTTCATGTAGAATCTCTGCAGCAGTTCCACACCTGCACTGGGTTTCCATCCAGCCTCCAAGCTTTCCTTAAATCTTGGTAGAAGTCACCCTAGTCCCCAGCACTTGTGTTCTGCCTTCTTCCAGCATTGCCACCACTAATGGCATCCCTTGCTCCTTTTGGAGCACTGAATCTAGCACATCTGGGCTTACAGGAGCCATTGTGGGAGTTGAGCATTGCCTTAAAGTGTGGAGAGACAGTCCCAAAGCAACTGTGCGCTGCAACACAGTAGCGAGTGCCCGGGATCCATTTCCTTATTTTCCTAAATGTATGTTTCGGTGATGGAAGAAGTGGCCTTGCAGGTTTCTGAGATGCCCTCCAGGCTTCTTTCAAATTCTCCTTATGTGTAACACCTGGCCTCCTTCCATTTACAGTAGTCCCTTCGGTAAATGGTAGCTTGACTGTACTCTCATTTTGTTTTCCGGAGCACACCTTTTGTGCACTCTTTAAGTAATCAAGCTGCAAGTTTCCTGTTTGTTTCTCTTTGCCTCTAAATATCACTGAGTATCACTGCAAGCAGCCAGTAGCACACATGCAATGCCTTCCATATTTTACTTAGAAAATTCTTTTGCTAAATATCTAGAATATCACATTTAAATTCAGCCTTCCATGAAACCCTAGAGCATGGACACAATGCACCCAAATTCCTTGTAAAAGTTTGACAAGAGTGGCTTTTTCTTCAATTCCCAATAAGATACTTCTTATTTCCACCTGAAACCTCATTAGCAGGGCCTTTACTACTACATTTCCATCAGTATTTAGCCACAAACATGTGACCAATTTCTAAGACTTGCCATCTCAAGGGCTGGGGATTTAGCTTAGTGGCCTAAGCGCCTGCCTAGCAAGTGCGAGGTTGTGAGTTCGATCCCTGGTGCCATGAAAAAAAAAAAAAAAGATTGCCATCTCTGCTCTAGTCTTTTCATCTTTTGAGACCACACCAGAATCATCTGCAACAATATGTTTATAGAAATATTGGCTTTTTACTCCAAGCTCTTCTAATCTCTTCCCCTTACCCAGTTCCAAGAACCCTTCCACATTCTCAGGTATCACTATAGAAACAATCTCTCCACTCTGTACCATTTCCCGTTGTTGCAATGAAATAGGCAATACTGGGTAATGTGTAAAGTAAAGAGGTTTATTTGGCTCTTGGAAACCTAAATAACATGATGCTGGCATTTGGCTAGAGGTCCCTGGTTGTGTGACAATATGGTAGAAAATCAGAAAGAGAAGTGGGTAGCTATAGAAGAGAGATCACATGGCGAGAGGAACCAAGAAACCTGGGAGGGGCTATGCTCAACCTTTCATAACAAACACTCTCTTAGGAACTGATCTATTCCATACAACAAGCTTTCATCTTCTCATGAAGACACTTGTAACTTAAATACCTTTCACTAAGGCCTATGTTGTAAAGATCCCCTTACATTAAGACTATCATGCAGGGGGTTTAGCTCAGCAGCCTAAGCACCTGCCTGGCAAGTGCGAGGTTGTGAGTTCAATCCCTGGTGCTGCAAAAAAACAAATAAATAAATAAATTTTAAAAAAAGACTATCATCCTGGGGAATTACACCTCAACATGAGTTTTGATGGGAAAAGTACATCCAAACTATAGCACTGTGCCACTGAGGCTGCATCAAAAGCAGCTCAAGAATTCATTCACAAGCAATACCACATTTGATACTATTCACCTTGCTTTTGTCTACTGAACCTAGTCACACACAAGTACTCAGGCTTAATGCTGCACTAGATTTATTCCAATTATATCCATGATAACGTTTCCTTTCAAGGCCATGGGACTCCATTCTTGATCAACCCATCACTAGAGTGTGTCTAATAGTTTCAAACTTCATTAAAGAACTCGATTGACTCCAACTTGTTCTTTTCAGTTGGCTCCTAGATTAATCTCTTCAATCATTTTGGGGAGATAAAGAAGTATTATGAGGGGTGCCTTTCATTAAACTTAACATTCCAGAGAAGTTTCAGACTCATAGAAAAATTGAGCAGAAAGCACTGAAATTCTCATACAACTCTTGCTGACACACATGCATAGCCTCCCGATTATGAATATTTCCCCTTAGAATGGTACATTTGTTACAGTTGATAACCTGTTTTAACATATTATTATTAGTCAAGGTCTATAGTTTATATTACAGTACATTCTTGATACTGTACATTCTAAAGTTTCATACAAATGTATAATGCCATGTATCTACCATAATAGATAAGTATATAATTCTTATTTTAGTATATGTTATAAATTATATATGAAACTGCTACAAACATCCTCATATAGATTTTCGGGTGAACACTACCTTTCAACTCCTTTTTATAAATACCAAGGAATACAGTTGTTGAGTAGAGTATGTTTAGTCTTGTAAGAAACCACCAAACTGTTATCCAAAGTAACTGATTTTATTTTGTATCTCCACCCCAAAAATGAGAGTTACTGTTGCTTCATATCCTCATCAATGTGTAGTTTGTGGTGTTCTGGATTTGGGCCACTCTTGCGTAGCTAAAAAAGCAACTGCCTTGATACTAGCAATATTTCTGACATTAAATAGTGGATTTTACTCACTTTGCAATTCACCCATTTTCTGGAGACCAACTGCATGACCTACAAGTCTGACAGAAACTACAGGAAGAAAGATCAGTGCCATTAGGCCGAGTTCTCTAACTACAGAAATAATGAGTCTGAAGTCGTGAGTCTCAGGTTACCCACACTTCTGTCTGACTCAGCTACAACTGGGTTTCCTATGACCACCTCCTGATGTTCCATAGTTTGCCACAGAAGATCACAAAACTCAGGGAAACATTTCATTTGCATCTACTGGTTTGTTATAAAAATACTATCAAGGATACAAATTAACAACCAGATGAAGATGTCCACAGGGCGAAGTACTGAGAAGGGGCAGAGAGGTCCCAAGCTGCTCCTGGAGCCAAGATAGAAGCTCACCAAGCCCAATTATTTAGAGTTTTTCATATATTAGCCATTGTGTGGGCATGATTAAATTATTTGTCATTGGTGATTTAATCTAATCTCCAGCTATCTACCTCTTTCCCTAGAGTCAGGGTATGGGGCTGAAGGCTCCTTTAACCATCAATTAATAGTTGTTTCACAACAAATTATGAAACTTTTTTCATCTTATTATTAATGACTTTTGTCTTCCTTCACCTCTCTGAATTCACCTGATTTGTCACAGTTTGTGTGACCCTTAATAATGATATATCAACTGGACTAACTTAAGAAATGGCTAGCGGATTAGTAAAGCACAGTTCTGGGTGTGTGTGTTGTGTCTTTCCAGTGATGACTGGCATGCACAGTAACAAACTGATGGGGAGAAGATTCACCAGATTGTAAGTGGCACTAACAATAGGCTTGTAGCCTGGGTGGGCTAAAAGGGAAATAAGGAAGCTGGCACATATCTTTTGAGAGTTCTAGTCTCTCCATCAGGTGTGTCTTTTGATGCCATCATCTATGGACATTAGATTCTAGGTTTTTCAGCCTTCTAATGCAGATTTATGCCAACGATTCTTCCAGGTTTTGATCTTGGACATCTGCCATTTCCTTGCAGTCCTTGCCCTGTGGCTTATAGCTTGTAGGACCAAGCAGCTGCTGGATGTTGCCACTCTCCTGTGCACCAACAGCCCTCTTAGGCTTCTTTGCTTCTGGTCCTGTAACACAACCCAAGAGATCCCCTTGCTTAATTACACACCAGTTCTGCTCCCCCAGAGAACCCTAACCAATGCAACGTGTGCAGCCTGGAATATAATCTCCTGTTTATCTCAAAAAAATTCATTTTCAGGGCCGGGGATCTAACTCAGTGGCCTAAGTGCCTGCCTGGCAAGCGCAAGGTTGTGAGTTCAATCCCTGGATACAGGAGACTATGTATGTACACTAGATTAAGTTTGTTAAATGTATTTGTCAAATGTTCCATACTATTACTAGTATTTCACTTGTGCGATTTATCTGTAACATATATATATATATATGTATTTATATCTCACATATGCATATATAGACAAGATTACAATTTCTTTCCCAAAACTTTTCTTTTGATATTTTTTACTTTTTGGCAGTGCTGGGGACCTTATGCAGGATAAGCAAGAATTCTACCACTGGGCTGCAACCCAATCTACTTTCTTTTGTTTGTTTACTTATTTAATTTTAAAGAGAGGGTCTAACTACATTGTCTATGCTGACCTTAAACTCTTGATCCTCTCTCTTTAGCCTTTGAATAAGCCAGGATTACAGGCAAACAATAAGGTCACTTTTGCTGCATGTTGAAATTTTTATTTTACCACTGTGGAGTGACTATCTGCTCAGGTTATATATTTCTACAAAACTTACTACCCTAAAATTTAATAGCTTAAAACAATTATTCACTTGATTCATCAACATGTAGTTTGGGAAGAACTCAATGGAAAAGGTTTATTTCTGTCTATGTATCATCAATTTGGACTCCACTGAAGACTGGAGGATTCATCTTCCTAGTGACTCACTCATAGGGCGCACTGTCTTTAGTGTGGGCCTCAGGCTAAAGGTTGGGTGCCTTGGCTGCTTTGCAGAGCGATGGATTCCAAGGGCAGTTGGACCAAGAAAGACAGCACCAGGTAAAAACATCACCACCTTTCTCAACCAGTGATGCCACATCCCCCACCACGTTCTATTCCTCAAGGCGGCACTAAATTTGCCCAGATTGGATGGGTGGGGAAATAATTCCAGGGGAATTATTCAGGGGAATTATTCCAGGGGAATTACTGCCAGGGGACAGGCAATAATTCAAGAGAGTATTTGAGAAGGTGCTCATTGTTGTGTTAATTTTGGAAAATACCACCTATCACACATTCTATGTAGTAAGAAATTTGTTCTTTTCTTTCTTCCTCTTTTTTCTTCCTTTGTTTCATCTTCTGAAAATCAACTTCAAGATTTGCATCATGTACCTTGCAATTGCAGTGCAATTACCATATCAAAACATGTAGTATAAATATGTACAATCATTTCTAATCTAAGTTTTTGAAATTTATTATATTCTATGGTTTGAATGTGTCTCCCAAACTTTGTATGTTAGAAAAGCTGACCCCCAGTGCAACAGTGTTGAGAGGCTCGGTAAGGGAAGAAGTGGGTCCCTGGGATGTGCTCTGGAAGGGCATATCTTCCTCCCTGACCCCACCGTCCCGCTCTGCATCCTGGCTGTTATGTCATGAGCAACATGATGTGCCCAGGTCCTTCCTCTGCCCAGGAGCAGCCAAACATGGACTGAAACTGTGAGCCAAAATAAACCTCTCCTCCTTTAAATCGTGGGGGTCTGGTATTGTGTTTCATTGATAAGAAAGTGACTAAGACAGTCTGTCTCTCTGTCTTTGTCTCTCTTCTCTCTCTCAATCTCTCCATCTCTTTGTCTCTGTCTCTGTCTCTGTCTCTGTCTCTCTCTCTTTGTTTTACCTTCTTGCCTTCTGCAATGAGATGAACCAATAAGAATGCCCTGGTCAGATGTGGGCTGCTTGACCTTGCATTTCCTGTTCTCTTGAACTGTAAGAAATCAACTTATTTTCTTTATAAACCACCCAGTTTTCGGTATTCTATTATAGTAGCAAAAAAAAAAAATAGATTTGGACATTGTACTTTCAAATTCATTTTTCTTCCATTCCTCCTTTAAATTTTTAACTGCTCATTTATATTATTTCTTTTCCCCTTTCATTGTTCTAGATGTTATATTCTCTATTCATCTTTATGGATGGTATTAAATTTTGAAACTGCATATTTGATATGAGAAGTTAGACAAACAGTCAAGTTTTAAGGTCCTCTCATGTCATCTTTGTTGTTTTCAAATTGCTTCTTTTAAGAATATTGTTTTCACACCTTTAAATAAGTCACTATTTTCAACTTCTCTTATTGTGGTTTTAGGTTTACTGATTTACTTGATCATTTTTCCTGCTTGAACATTATTTCCTTTTGAAAATCATGGTTTTTTCCCTCCTCATATAGTTGTTTTCAGGGAAACTTTGTGAGTGATACCCTCACTCAGTCCTTATTTAATGGAAAAATATTTATTTCACTTTTAATCTAAAATAGCTAAGTACAGAATTCTAGGTAGACAATTATTTTGTATTTTAAATTTTAATATTTTGAAGTTGTTCTTCCTTTGACTTCTGGACTCTACTTTTCACTGCTGATATAGTTACTTGCTGTCAAGTTAATTATGTCTTTCTCAGTATTTTGTAAGAGACTTTGCATTTCTACATTCTTCAATTTCACTATAATTTCATAAGATGGTTTTAGATTAAAATTTCTGTCCTGAGAATTCCTGTGTTTGTCGACTATGTAAATACTTGACTTTTATTAACTCCAGAGAATTCTCATGCTGGACGGCAGCATACACTGCATTTCACTAATTCTGTTATGCTCCTCTGAGAGAGTTTGGACTTTGTCAACTTACCTTCAGTGTCACATGGTTTTCACTTACTTCTTATCTTTAATTTCTCCAAACTACATTCAATTAGGTCAGCTTTCAGTTAAAAGTTTCTGCCTAATAATCTGCTGCTTAATTGATCCACTGGTTTTCATTAACAAAAGGTATTGTTTACACTTCAGAAATTGCATTTGTTTCTTCTCCAGATCTGAGATTTTAACTTTTCATTATTTATGATTTTTATATACAAATCACTTGAAAAATATTTATTGTCTTTCTATTTTTCTTGTAATCATATTCAGTTTCAGTTATGGTAGACTACTTCTTGGTATATGCTTAATTAAGTGGGAATAAATCTTCAGTAAAACATTATGCACAGGGGTCCTTGTAGCAGACATGGAAACTGTGCAAAACATTAAGATAAATGAACACTGTAAGTGCAATAGCCAAAATAAGTTAAAGAGTAAATACCCTAGGGAGAACTCATCAAAATAAATTCCCATGTCATAGTGGAATTACTGTGTTAGGGAATTAAGGCAATATACTGAGAATTTCAACCTAACCTGTTTGAAATGAAGACTGAGAGTAAAAATTCTCATGGAAAGTTTTCTCCATTCAAAATTTTCTCTAGTTGAAAGTCTGGGGGAGGCGGGCTGTATCCTTTCATTTCGTGTGTAGATTTGCAGGGTTCTGAACTTGCACAATCCGCTCTTTGTGGCCTTAATGGGGGATGTTATCTACACCTCTCGATCCTTCCCTGCTGACCAGAGATCCTGCTCTGTCTCAGGCCTGCTGTCACATTCCAGTTCTAGTCAGTGAAGCAGCATGAGCTGCTCTGAGGAGCCCACAGAGCCAGGGTTGTGCCCTGTTTGTGTCTGCTTCGGATCATGATCCACTCACTTTCAAGAATCCAACTCTTCATTTAAAAGACTGCCTGTTTTTCTAGCCCGTGAATTTGCATGTAACCATCAGATTTTCAGACATTTTAACCCCAATCAAGAACAAGCCTTCCCTAGGTCTATTTTGGCTTGCAATAAGAAAATATCTTAAATTGGGTAATTCACAAAAATCAGAATTTTTGATCACAATCCTGGAGTCTGCAAAACCCATGATCAAGGGGCTAGCAGCTTCAGTGTCTGGTGGGGGTCGGCTCCTCATAGATGACATTTCCTATATGTTCCCACGTGATGAAGAGGAGGCTGCTTTCCAGGGCCCCTTTACTGGGAACCTTTATCTTGTTCTTGAGGGTGGAGCCCTGGTGACTGTTATAACCTATGACTAATATAGCGCCGCTTTCCTGTTCTGTATGCGTCGTTTTGCGCCAAAAGCCCCCTCCCTGTTTCTTGTAGTGACCCACATCCCCTTTTCCCAAGTATTCTGAAGTTAAAGATAGTTACAATTTTAGATTGCCCAAGGACAGAGCTGACCGGAAAACTGGGTCAAACGACAATAACCACCTTGTCTCATGTCCAAGGAATGTGCAGAACGAGCCTTTCCAGAGCATCTGCAGTCCATATCAGAAAGTAACCATGGTCACCTAACCTCAG
>RJWT010046590.1:0-11430 GCA_004365215.1 Cuniculus paca | reverse complement strand
GGCAAAGAAGAGGACTTATGGTCGACCAGAGGTTGAAGCTGGGCAGCATGAAGGCTAGAACACAGCTCAGTCCCATCTACAAAGGACATGCCAAGACCCAGAAATTGGGGATACCTTCTAACTTCATCTGGTCTCCTGGCAGCCATGTGCCCACACCACACACACAGTATGTCTTTGACTCTGCCTCTGGTATGCTGCTTCCTGCTTTTGAGTTAACCAGAAAAAGAACAGGTGTCCACAGGGGTGTGAAGTTCAAGGGTGGTGACCTGCTCACTGTGCAGAGGTGACACACGCATAGGAGTCTGCCCGGTGAATAAGGAAGGACATGCTCAGAGCCAGTACTTCCTCCCTGGACTAGGTATCCTTTTACCTTGTCAGCACCTCAAACCTGAGCAGTTTACCTCCCGCCACCCTGGGGTCCCATTTGCCTCTGCTTCTGATCTCCTCCATGCAAATGTTACCTATCATTGTCCTCTCTTTCACTGTTACACTTGGTTCCCAGTTCCTCACCACCCCACTCCACTAGCCCCTCTGCCGTCAGCCTTTCCTCACTGTCTCGGCTCAAACTTTGAATCCAGACAAGGGGTTTCAAGTCCTGTCTCTAAAATTCCTTACTCCATCACTTTAAGCAAATTTACTTGGTTTTTTTGTTTTGTTTTGTTTTGCTTTGTTTTTGGTACCCAGAATCGAACCCAGGGCCTTGTGTTTGCCAGGCAGGCGGTGTGCCGCTGAGCTACATCCCCGGCCCCTTAAGTAAATTCTGAAGCTCATGTAGCTCTTTTCGCTATGAAATGGGAATAGTAGTACTAACTAGGTGGGGCGGCTGTGAAGACTAAACTAGGCGATGCCTTAAGCTGTCAGCACAGTGTCTGGTATCTGGCACTCCGTGTTGCTCAATGTACTCTGGTGAGTGTTCTTATTAGGTAGAGTGGCATCTTGTCCCAAGATGTCAAGCCCTTCTCCTGCATGCGATCTGCAGGCAGATCCCTCTCCTGTCCCCAGTCCCATCCTGAACCAAGACCTCCACGAAGCGGGGCATTCTCTGTGGAGTCTGGTACTGACGCCAGTGTGGAAGTTAACTATGTGCAATTCAGAGTGTGTTTTGTATAAAGCTACCTCCTGAAGGTCAGATCCTCTACGTGTAATAAAGTCACAAGGGGCTCTCTGGAATCCAAACTGTAGCTTTGTCTCCTTTGAGATCTGCACCTCCTCCTGACATGTTCATTGCTGCTGGATGCTCCTTTAGCTCACAGCTCTACATCCACCTTAGCCAGCCAGATAGCCTTTCTTCTTTCCTCCATCCCTTCCTTCTTTCCTCCCTAGAAAGTCAGTCTGGTAAGTATTTGGAAGAGGCAAGGGAACCTGTGAAGGCATTTGTGCACTGTAGAGAAAATCTGAGGCCAGAATAGGGGCAGTGACCATGGAGTTAAGCCAGGCGAGAACACAGAAACTGGGGCAGAATCAGTTAATTTGAGGTGACCAGACAGACTGAGTTCGAACCCTCTGAATTGTGTGCTCTTAGGCAAGTTATTCAAAGCCCGTGAGCTTCAGTTTCTTCATTCATGACCTAAGGATGAGCCCCATCTGAAAGGCAGTTGTGAGAATTGTCATTCTTATGAAGCACCAGAGGCAGAGCAGGGACAGCAAGTGGTGAATGGTGGGGTAAGGGCAGCAAGCATGCGACATCCAGATTGTCTCCCTGCCTTGGGTTCCAGCCCTTCTATCTGCCCCACGCTTCATGGGCCAAGTGTGCTTTCCAACCCCTGTTGGCCTTGTCATTTCCTCCCTCATTTAATATTGCCAAATTCCATGCCCAAGGCTGCCCCAGGGCCAAAACTCTCCTCCCTGAACCCTGACCACACCATTCATCACACCCTTGTCCAGAAGGCCCCAGATCCAAACAAAGATGCCCAACGCACAGGGTGCTCCTCTCTTTCTGAGGACAGGATAGACCTATGGGCAGTGCCTTACCCTGAGCCTTCTGGCAGTGCCCCCAGTGCCCCTGGCTGCACCTCGACTCTTGGCCAAGCAGAGCCGTCAGCTTGTGGTCTCTCCATTGGTCTCGTTCTCTGGGGATGGACCCATCTCTTCTGTTCGCCTGCATTATCGGCCCCAGGACAGCACCGTGGGCTGGTCTGCCATTGTGGGTAAGTGGAAAGAGAACTAGGGTTGGCAGGGGTGTAGGTGCAGTGGGGGATAAAGTAAGAATGGAAGAGCTGGAGGAGGACAGTAGTGAGGGTAACAGTGAAGGTGAGAACCAGAATGGAGGTAGGGGCTGAAGGGAGGAGGGTAGTATCTGACACAGTTGGGACTGAGTGATGTGTGCACTACACCCCACCCCAGTGGACCCCAGTGAGAATGTGACGTTAATGAATCTGAGGCCAAAGACGGGATACAGTGTCCGTGTGCAGCTGAGCCGGCCAGGAGAAGGGGGAGAAGGGGCCTGGGGGCCTCCCACCCTCATGACCACAGACTGTCCTGGTGAGAAGCCAAGAGTCAACCTTTCCTGTCCCCCTGGGGATTACTGTCCTGTCCACTCAGGGTTTTCATGTCTTGTCCAACCCCTCCACCCCAGGCCCCTGCCTCTCCCATTGGAGGTCACCCCACCCTGGCCACTAGGGATCACCATTCTGTTCAGCTCCAAGGACCCACTGGACTGCTCTGACCCCTGACCTCTGGCCCCAGAGCCCTTGTTGCAGCCGTGGTTGGAGGGCTGGCACGTGGAGGGCCCTGATCGGCTGAGAGTGAGCTGGTCCTTACCCTCGGGTCCCGGACCACTGGTGGGTGATGGTTTCCTGCTGCGCCTATGGAATGGGGCACGAGGACAGGAGCGGCGGGAGAATGTCTCGTCACCCCAGGCCCGCTCTACTCTCCTGACCGGACTCACACCTGGCACCCACTACCAACTGGATGTGCGGCTCTATCATTGCACTCTCCTGGGCCCTGCATCACCCCCTGCACACGTGCTTCTGCCCCTCGGTGGTATGCACAGGGCAGGGGAGAAGGAGGGACAGGGGATACAGGGACACTTGAGACACAGGAGCTATGGGAGGCTACAGGAGACTGGGTGGACATGGACAAACCATGGCCATCAGGGAGGATGTGGGACACAGGAAACATAGGAGATACCAGGAAGACCAAGGTCACTAAGAACATGTGAGTTGGGGGATACATCACTAGGTCATGGTTCATGTGGAGAACAAGGATCACAGTGGGAACCTAGGGCTTGGGGAACACAGAACATGGAGGGCCTGGGGAAGACTTAGGACACAAGGGGAATAAAGAGATCCAGACGATTGGGGTGAAGGTGGCCTGGGACTGGAGAAGAAGCCAGTGGCAAGGTGTGTGGAAGGAGGAAGGTGGCATGCTGGCTGCCATTCGGGGGCCCACAGAGCAGAGGTATGTGATCCCACAGCTATACAACCTGGTCTAATCTGAGCCTTACCTCCCCATTCCCCTCTCCCCAGGGCCTCCAGCCCCCCGACACCTCCAAGCCCATGCCCTCTCAGACTCTGAGATCCAGCTGACATGGCAGCGTCCAGAGGCTCCATCTGGGCCTATATCCAAGTACATTGTGGAGGTGCAGGTGGCCGGGGGCCCAGGAGACCCACTGTGGATGGATGTGGACAGGCCTGAAGAGACCAATACCATTGTCAGTGGCCTCAATGCCAGCACACGCTACCTCTTCCGTGTGCGGGCCAGCGTTCAGGGCCTGGGCGACTGGAGCAACACGGTAGAAGAGGCCACCCTGGGCAATGGTGAGAGGCGTAACCCCCGGGCTCCTGGGCTTAGCGGTTGGTCTTAGCATGCACACCCTCCTTCTTACCCCCTACCTAAGGCATCTCAGGCCCCTACCGACAGATGACATAGCCCTCACCTTTCCCATCTCAGGATCCTAGTCCTGAGATAGTCATATTGCTTCCTGTGACTCTCCTGGCTCCTTCATGCAGCCAAAGCGATCTTCCTACATCCTGGTCCTAGGGTCTCCATCCTTTCTGTGGGACCCCACAGTAGCCCCTGCGTTCCCTGACCCAGATGTCCCCACCTCTTTATGTCCAGGGCTGCAGAGCGAGGGCCCAGTCCAAGAAAGCCGGGCGGCTGAAGAGGGCCTGGATCAGCAGCTGGTCCTGGCTGTCGTGGGCTCCATCTCTGCCACCTGCCTCACCATCCTGGCTGCCCTCTTGGCCCTGGTGTGCATTCGCAGGAGCTGCCTGCATCGGAGACGCACCTTCACCTACCAGTCGGGGTCGGTCAGTGACGACCCCTGGGGTGCATGTGCATGGCCCTGTGTGTGTATGTGTGCCTGTGTTCCCACCTAGATATGCACAAGTACTCGCACACAGTGTGCACACATTTTTATGCCATAAGTATAAGACTACACTCAACACTCAAGGGTGCAAAATATGACTTTATTTCTCTAGAACTAAACTCCACTTGTGAGCCCACTTATATTACTGGTGAAATATTTACTATTTCCAGTTGAACAGAACTAAGTTTTGTCTGTATTTCAGCAAGGCCAATTTCAGGCTTGGATGCAGTCAGTTCGGCATTCCCTTCCCCCACTTCCCCATCTCCTTAGGGGTGTTCTTAGCCTAGGACTGTGGTGAAAAGGATGATATGGTAAAAGGAGTGAGCACCTCATCCCAGCCTCCACCCTTGCAAGTCCCAGGGCTTCCTCTGGGAGACTCTGAGCGCTGTGCTTCCTATACCTTTCGGAGGGCAGCATATTTTGTGGCCACAGTTCTGGGTACAGCTGGCTCTACCCGTCTAGAATTTCTCCAGGCCGGTACCTACACAGCAGCGCCTGTCTCTGCTCTTCCAGGCTTCCCTCCCAACCTGTCTGGGTTTTCTGTTCCCCTGTAGTCCACGCCCTCTGAGGTGGAGGCACAGATCCTCTGTTATCTCATCTTGTCACATCCACCTGCCGCATCAGTCCTGCTTCCTCTGAAATCTTCCCCACCGTTGTCACTTAAGATGGGAACTCTACCCTTGGGCCTCCACACCTGGGCTCTTGATATTTAGAGTCATACATCAGCATTTCAAGAAAAAAAAAATAAAAGAAAACCCTGTTTTCTCTCAAGGACTGATGTTTGTAATAGAAAGCCCAGTGTCCAAGGCTACTGTCTGTGCTGTGCCTTTAAAAAAAAAATCTATCCAGAGATTCAATTGGCTTCTTTGTTCAGCTATGTTGTCCTTCCCTCTGAGGTCAGTGCACACAGAAAGCCACCACTGCCATGATGGGGGAGGGCGATAGGGACAAATGCTGAGGGAAGGCCAAGGCCGTGAGAAAGCAGCTTTTACTGTACACATTATCCTAGCACGTATCATGTCCCCAGGTCTGGGACTCTAACTTAGTGGTAGGGTGCATGCCTAGCATGCATGAAGCCCTGGGTTCTATCCACAGCAGCATAAAAGAAACAAAAAAGATATATCCCTTCCAGGTGTGCCTGCATACAGATTTGTGTCAACACAAGTATGTGGGCATGAGTGTATATGTGCAGCCCATGTGCACAATGGGCTGTATGTACGTATGTATGTACTCCTGATGCATGTGTGTTCCTGTGCCTTGGCACCTGTGGGCCGCCATGTGCATGTGGATGCATGTACATATGGTGCAGCCACAGAACACACGTGTATTCGGAGGTACACCTTTGGCTATCCATGCTTCATGTGAATCCATGTGATCGGTGTCTTCAGCCCTCACCTGGGTGCTACTTCTCTTAGAAAGACCCAACAGAGTCCATCTTCAATTATATTGGCAGCCCCTTGGTCCTGCTCAACTCTTTCCTTTGCCTGCCATCAACCCTAGGTGGCCCACATCTGACTCAATACAGGGAACTGGTCATTCTTCTGTGTTAGGATCTTGCTGTGTTTGAACTTGGCCTGGTTTAAGAATGATGGCTAGACACCAAGTGGGTGGACAGGGATGATCCCTGCTCCTTCTACACTGGGGAAGAAAACTCCACTGGCTCCCAGCAACTCAGAACTTAGCATGTGGTACAATAAAAGAATCTAAGGTAGGAATCGTAGTGTGGGATTAGCACGATAATGGGAAGCTCATTGCTTCCTATCATTGGTCATTCCAATTCCTTTCTGTTTTAATGTTATAATATCACTTTTCCATTATACCATATCATGACATTTATCAAGACAGAACCTGTTCTGTCTTCCAGAACTCCACACACTAGACTCACATATCATAGCCTCTGCATTTCCGTTCTTGGACATCTGTCCACCCATTGACCCACCTGTGGCTCTGTTGCCTGTGATTCTGTCTCAGTATAAACTTTTGTCCATAGGTCTGTCATCAGCTCACCACCAGGGTGCCTTAGGTCCATTTGTCTAACTGCTGAACCTTTGCTTTGTATTCCTGTCTGTGTCTCCTTCTGCCCCCATCTCTCATGTGGACTGGTCTGCCCACTCGTCCCATCCCGTGAAGGGTGAGGAGACCATCCTGCAGTTCAGCTCGGGGACCTTGACGCTGACCCGGAGGCCAAAACCACAGCCTGAGCCCCTGAATTACCCGGTACTGGAGTGGGAGGACATCACCTTTGAAGACCTCATTGGGGAGGGGAACTTCGGCCAAGTCATCCGGGCCATGATCAAGAAGGATGGGCTCAAGATGAATGCAGCCATCAAGATGCTGAAAGGTGTCTGGAAGTGACCACTGACCCAAGGCTGACCTTCTCCTTGGTCCCACAAAGTCCAGACCCCACCTTGCTCCTACCAGTGTCTAAACTCAGCCCTTACCAGCCCCTACCTTCTCCCCAGAGTTATTTCTGGCATAGTGACAAGAGATTCTTTACACAGAGTATGCCTCTGAAAATGATCATCGTGATTTTGCTGGAGAACTGGAAGTTTTGTGCAAACTGGGGCATCACCCCAACATCATCAACCTCTTGGGGGCCTGTGAGAACCGCGGTGAGCATCCACCTTGTCACTTTCCTCTTCTTCTAGATCCTTATCATGAGCCATCATTACCACCACATTAGTGGCTTTTGGGGAACCACAGCTCTCCTCCATGCTTCAGACTCCCCATCTCTTACCATTAGGTATCTGTTCCTACCCCCATAGCCAGTGTCTAAGTCCTGACCCTGTATCACTCTCACCGCCCAGGTTACTTGTATATTGCTATTGAATATGCCCCCTATGGGAACCTGCTTGACTTTCTGCGGAAGAGCCGGGTATTGGAGACTGACCCAGCCTTTGCCCGAGAGCATGGAACGGCCTCCACCCTCAGCTCCCGGCAGCTGCTGCGCTTTGCCAGTGACGCAGCCAATGGCATGCAGTACCTGAGTGAGAAGCAGGTGTGTGTGAGCACAGCAGTGACTGGGCCACTCTCGCGAGATAAATAGCGGGCTCTGACTGGGTGTAGGGACTGAGGAATGATGAGATGAGAGGATGTGACCCCCGGGTCCCGGCCAAGGTGGGGGTGTGCACGTGCAGCAAGACAAGAGCAGAGGAGACAGAGGCAGGTCCAGAGGAAAGGCTGTATTTGAGGTAGCTGAGGGTCATGCTGGTGGAGGTGCTGAGTGGACAGCTGCACTCAGAGAAAGGCCTGGGCCTGAGACAGCAGTCTGGGAGCTGTCACCCCAAGATGGTGACTCTAATGGTGAGGAAGTGGGTGAGATCCGTGAGAGAGGGTGAAGGTGTCTGGGAACCTTGTGATTCAAGGAGGGAAGGGGCAGCTCTCAGAGGAGAGCACAAGACTGAGGGAAGGCATTTGACAGGAAGTCAGGTTTTAAGACCTTTTGAAAGCAACAGGGCAGGGACCAGTGCAGAGGGAGGGACTGATGGAGAGACATCTCTGAGGAAGGTACAGGGTGGAGGGGAAGCACTGGAACTCAAGGGAGAGGGTCATTTTGGTCTTCAGCAATCGAGGGAGGAAGAGAGGGAGAGAAAAAGGGGTAGAGAGCACAGAAAGTGAGAGGCACAGTGTGGTTCTTGTGGTCCCAGGAAGAGGGACACAGCCTGGACTTGGCCATAACCCCGTCCACAGGAAGGAGAGCATGAGAGCCAGCACTAATTTTTCTCACACAGATCTCAACTGAGGCAAGATTCAGGCATCAGTGGTTGAGAAAAAGAGGAAGGGGCTCCTGAAGGCATCCAGAGTGCCCATGTAGAGTGGCACTGGGGCCAGACCCTTTACTTGAGTGCCACCATCCTTCTCTTCCCTGACTTCTTACCCTGCCTGCAGTTTATCCACAGAGACCTGGCTGCCCGAAATGTGCTCGTTGGAGAGAACCTGGCCTCCAAGATTGCAGACTTTGGCCTCTCAAGAGGGGAAGAGGTGTATGTGAAGAAGACAATGGCAAGTCTCATTTAAGCCTCCTGGTCAGGGCCTTGCTTGACCCTGCCCCCTAGAACCCACACAGGCCCTTTCTTCACACCCCATCCTTCAAACTCATTTTCTCCCAGGGGCGTCTCCCTGTGCGCTGGATGGCCATCGAGTCTCTGAACTACAGCGTCTACACCACTAAGAGTGATGTGTGAGTGCAGTGGTGGGAAGGGGTAGGGATTTGGTCCACAAAGATCACACAAGACATAAGCTAGATGCAGCTCAGAAACATCTTGGGTTGTCACAGGCACGACTTGAGCATCACTGAATGTGATCCAGTGTGACTTGTGGGTGTCCTGAGTGTACCTTGGTAGCATTCAGCATTTTAGAGGAAAGATGGGGAGGTGCTGGAAGGAAGTTTTGTCTTTGCAGGTGTTTCAGGGGTAGGATTAGGTGGGGCAGTTTAGGATTTTGTTTGTGTAAGGCACAGAGGGATGCCTTGGAGAGTTTGGGAATGCTGTGGGTAATCCCTGGGTTAGTTGGAGAGAACACTCAGGAGTGCTCTCATCTTCCTCTCTGAAGGGTAGGGTCATGGTCTCCTGACTTCCCAGACTCCTCTTCTGTGCTCCCCAACCCAAGATGGTCATCTTTTGTTTTGTTTTGTTTTTTTGAGACAGGGTCTCACTATGTAGTTCAGACTGGCCTTGAACTCACTGTGTAGCTCAGGCTGACCTTGAACTCATGGCAATCCTCCTACCTCAGCCTCCCGAGTGCTGGGATTACAAGTGTGCACCACCATGCCCAACTCTACCAAGGTGGCCACCTTGTCACACCTCAGCACTTGTCCTCTCTCCTCAGCACTGTCCATCTCAGTCTGAACTTGACCTACTCAATCAGTCAGCTTTGTCTCCAGTGCTGTTCTGCCCTGGCCCTGAGCCCTTTGGCATGGTCTTTCCTGCTTACTGTCCCCCACACTGACTGCCCCTCTGACGACCATACACCTACCTGTTTCTTCCCCAAGACTCCCTAAATGCTCTCCCCAGCTCAAACACTCTATCCTGGTTTTAGGCCTGGTGTGTACCTGTACAGAGATTGTTACGGTATGAGATGCAGCTGAGAACAAGGACTCTGAAAGGAGACTACCTGGGTTAGAATCCCTGTTCTGTCACTTATTTCTATGTGACTTCAGGCAGGCTAGCTAACCTCTTGGGGCCTCAGTGTCTTCACTGTAAAATGAGATAATGATAAAACTGTTTCATAGGGTTGGTGTGATAGTTAAATGAACTAACATATATATTAAGTAATCAGTGCTTAGACCATAGTAAGTATGCAATAAAAATGTTAGGTCAAGACCTACAATAGAACTTCAGTGGGGCCAAGACAGCAGCTGGCCAGACCTTTGCAGAGTAGACACATACAGAGCCCAGGAGGGGCCACACATCCCAGATTGATGGGGGCTAAACCACTGGGCTTGGGAGACTAGAAGGTAACTAAGTGCATTCTTCTTGTTTCAGCTGGTCTTTTGGGGTCCTCCTCTGGGAGATAGTGAGCCTTGGTGAGTCCCCATCCACCTCCCCAGAGCACCCCCACCTACCTGTGGGGCACTGGACTGAGGGAGCCTTGTCCCCTCCTGCAGGAGGCACACCCTATTGTGGCATGACCTGTGCTGAGCTCTATGAGAAGCTGCCTCAGGGCTACCGCATGGAGCAGCCTCGAAACTGTGATGATGAAGTGTAAGTCACCTCGCCTATAGCTTGAGACCTCATCCCTGTGATGAGTGATCCCCGCTGCGAGCCCTGTGACCCCAGCACCCCAGCTGGCCCTGGCCCTCCATCTTGCAGGTATGAGCTGATGCGTCAGTGCTGGCGGGACCGTCCCTACGAGCGGCCCCCCTTTGCCCAGATCGCACTGCAGCTGGGCCGCATGCTAGAAGCCAGGAAGGTGAGGCAGCTGGGGGACTGGGACTGTAGGAGGCCACAGGCCACAGCTTCTGTGTCCCCTGGCCCCAGCCCCTGCCACCCATACTCCCTCAACTGGGATGGTCACCACAGTTCATCCTGGGCCCAGCCCAACTCTACAGCCTTTGCTGGGTTAGACCCAGGCCCCGCTGCACTCTTACAGGATGGCTGTTGCTTTGTCCCAACAGTAGATCCCTTCCCCAACCCAGCCTCTAGTCCCAGGCTGATTGCTCATCCTCCTTAGTGGAGACCATCAGCCCTTTCTCGCCTGGACACTTTGCCTCGCCTGGCACAGAACAAGAGCAGAATGCATGAATAGTTTATTGGATGAGTGTATGAAAAACCCCCACCTAACAAATGTGTCTAGGGCCTCAGAATATGGTCTGATACCCACACTGCTCTGAGCGGGTAAGAACCACTCTACCGCCCACTAAAGACTACTCTGTCCCCAGGCCTATGTAAACATGTCGCTGTTTGAGAACTTCACCTATGCAGGCATTGACGCCACAGCTGAAGAAGCCTGAACTGCCATCTCACAAGAACCTGGCTCTGCTGGCCGGAGCAAACTCTGGTTTCCAATCTTGACTCTGGATCCTTCTAGCCTCTGACCCACACTGTCTCAAGGATTTTTTTTTTTAATTTAAGGGGAAAAACAGGGGATCCAGGAAAGAGGTGGGTTTAGGGGGACCGGGATCCACATGCAAGCCCCTACTTCAGGTCTTCCACATGCACATCACTAACATGTCCTGTTCAGTTGCTCCCCATTCCCTGCCTTGTGAATGAATGAATGAATGAATGAATAAATAAGTAAATGCTCTAAGAAGCTCCATCCAATGTCTGTCTTTTAACACTGATCCACCTGTGGAAAAAGTTAAACGCAAGAGGGAGAAACTGGACTTCCCAGGTAAAGACACACTGCCCAAGGCCCAAGCCCTCTATGAAGGTTACCTGTCCTGTGCCGGGGGTGGGGGTGGTTCTGGGGAATCCGTCTGACATGAACACTACTAGCTTCACCTTTGTGTCAATCACAAGTCAGTTTTCCCCTGGTCCTCTTCCTGCTCTCTACCATCTTCACCAACGTTTTTCCTTGTGTCTCTGGGTAGCTCTAGCCTAGGAGTCTTTACTCTGTCCAAACACTTTCCAAGCCAGTATTGGCTAGCGTCCAGCCTCTGCTCAAACTGACATACCAGACAG
>RJWT010046589.1:0-11426 GCA_004365215.1 Cuniculus paca | reverse complement strand
AATTGAATAATTATCTAAAACCTTCGCATGTTTATGGAACAATCTGCTTATGAATGTAGTAATCTCTCAAACGTCATGAAAAGTGTGGATTCTACGCTAAGCGGCCCGGAAGATGGAGCCTAGCGTACACACATCCTGGGCAACAAATATCTCTACCACACACTGAACCAGACTCTGAAGACAGCAGTCTTTACACCTGCTCTAATTCTAATGAAAACATTTTCCCAGCCATCACTGGGGCTGCACTAAATTATTTCTACTAAAATCAACTGCACCATCATAGAGTAACAGTAAACTCCTCAAAAAGAAAGCAAGCATCAAAGTTTCAATAGAAATATGGAGCAAACCTACCTTTTATAAAGAAGAATAGCAATGACAATGCAAATGATAAAGACCACAGCAAGGACAGGACCTACGACCCAGATCAAGCCCTCTTCTTCATCTGTGATTGGCTGTGGATCCAGATCCATCGAAACGACAGGGTCGGAGTAGGGACTGGTTGCATACATCTTCTAAGGAAAAGCAGAGTCTATTTTAGTTACAAAGTAATGGCTTTCTAGAGTATATATCCAGCATTAGAAGGAGGACATAGTGATGACGAATGAAACAATGTTAGGTAAGTACAGGGGAAAGAAATGGAGGAAAGAAAACAGAAAATTTGCAATGCAGATTTTCTTAAAGAGTGAGATATAAGATAATTTCTGATAGTATAAATTAATTCAAAAGATCTTTCTCATAGGGTCTTATGTAGAATATTACATAATTTTATGAAGTGTAAAGCAGCAATAACTAATCAGTCACAAGTGTGCAATAAATATTTATATCATGTCAATGTGCTAGGTGCTGCATGAAAATAAGGGAAAATATTAAGAGTTCCAGCCTCAAAAACATTACAGGCTGAATTCCTTAATCCAAACATCAGAAATCCAAAGTGTTCCAAAATACAAAAAAATTCTAAGAAATTTCAGAACATCTGGATTTCCCTTCAACAGAAAAGGGATGCTAAACCTGCAAGCTCTGTGCAAATACTTTAAAATCCAAAAAGTGAAATAAATCTGAAACACTTTTCAATCCCAATATTTTGGAAATAAAATATTCAATTTGTATTACCCAGGAAAAGATCAAAGTTAAAAGGCAATATTTTTAGAGGAAAATAAGTCAGTATTTAATCAAATTTTAAATTGTGCCAGTGCTCATTAGTACTGTACATGAGTTGGAAAGTAGAGGATATGGACAAATAAAGTCTGCGATATCAAAGGAGAATTCCAACATTCAAAAATGAATGTAAGATGTACAGACCTAAAGATGCAGTTTTCTAAACTAGAATTTTTTCCTTTTAAAATGATTTAGTACTTCCTATTTAATTTTATCACAGCTACTATATAGAGTTTGGAATGGTAGTTCCCAAAAGATAAAGGATAATAAATAAATTTTCAAAAGTATAATCACATTAGTGAATAAACTGAGTGTCTACAGGATATTTCAGCTGACTTTAGAAAAGTATTCTCTTGACTTTGCATCCTCCTTACAGCCCTCTTTT
The DNA here is from genome assembly GCA_004365215.1 of Cuniculus paca. Taxonomy (NCBI): domain Eukaryota; kingdom Metazoa; phylum Chordata; class Mammalia; order Rodentia; family Cuniculidae; genus Cuniculus; species Cuniculus paca. The sequence continues at coordinate 9,886 of RJWT010046589.1, read as the reverse complement.
CCTTTTACTTACCAAATTCAGTAGAGACCAAGCCACAGCTAATGGCTGCCAGGCTGCCCTTACCGCTCACATCTCATTCTCTTTTCACTTGAATGTCACCATTGGTCCTAGATCTTCTTAGCCAAATCTTACCATCTTTCTTTAGTCTTTTGCCTTCAAGATATTTTCTCTAGATTTCCCCAGGTTGACCAAAATTTCTTAAATTGTCTCTCTCTGACTTTCTTAATTCCGTATTCAACTGGCTTCTTCCAAATCTTTCTATCTGCTCAAGTCCTGATGAATTAATTGCCATTGACTGTACCCTATGGTAGAGCCACTATTCTTCAGTTTTGTTCTTCACAAACCTTTTTTCTCTCTATGGAGCCACATTTGGTCCAACTTTAATGACCAGGCTGTATGTAGACTGCTTCCTCATTAATGTTTATAAATTTAGAAAGTCTACTAAGTCCCACACCCTTATTTACGATTTTCTCTATGTATATGCTCAAATGAAGAATCACATGAATTATTTCCCCATTTTCTTGATTTATATTCCTAATATCCCAGTTTCTTTCACATTCTGTCTCGAAATAGAAACTACTGATTTTACTGATAAATGACCCTCACGTCTTCTTTCTAGTCTCCTGGTTACTATTATTTTTTTTCAGGATCTCATTCATGCTCTCTTAACTATACAAGGAATTTCTTCCTTTTCCTAATAGTCATTATTAGTACTTCTACACAATTACTGTTCTAAAGTTCAACTGTAAAACCTTCAAACAGCTCTATGCAGCTAAAACTTATATATCATAGCATGGCTGTCAAAGGCTACCACATTTAAAAAAAAAATTCCTTACCACATCTAACAATTTATATCACAGTGAACTTTTTTTTGTTGTTATTCTCAGATGTTCTATCCATGCTCTTTAACTGCCTTACAAGTTCCACAAAATTTAGCTCTGAAGATACTGCTACTCACCAAGGTTCCATTTAAATACTGCCTTCTAAACTAGAAGAAATCAGTCACTCCAAAAAATACAGGTAAAAAAACCAAATGTAAATATTTAATTTAGTTCTTCATTTCTTTTTTAAGGGCACACCACAAATTATTTTTTAATTGTGTATATGCTTTATTTCCTTTAATGAAATCATCAATGCTTTCCAAGAACTGATTCTTGGACTTGGATTTCCAGTCCTGGAAATAAATATTTATATTTCAGCTGGGGATGTACAGCTCAGTGATACAGGGCAAGTGGGATGGATACCCACTATGGCCAAAAAATAAAAAAATTTGAAGAAGTGTCAGTACTCATACTCTGTACTTGTTTATCCTTATTTTTTCATTTATCTATTTTTATTTTTGTGGTACTGAGAATTAAATAAAGTACTTTGCACTTAATGAGTTCTCAGTAAATCTTTGCCGAACAAAGTAAAAAGCTTATCTTTTTCATTGGCTGAGATTAAGATATACATGTATATGTTTCTTTTCCATGACTGGTAAGTATATTTAGTTTTTCAAATCTTTATCTTTTCAAAATGTATTTTTTGGCTATCATTCTGAATTTTAGTTAAAGATCAGCAGACGAGTAGGAGAACACATGCCCCACTGACTCTTGCTTCCTATTTTTTCAGTTGGCCAGGAAAATGATTGATGAGACTTTCAGACTTTATAATGCATCAAAGAAAATAAAAACTTGCACATTTCAAACCTTCTCAGAGGCAAAATAAAGGAAGGAAGGAAAGAAAAGAAAAGTAGACAAGAGGTTGGAGGGAGAGAGAATGGATATATATTGGTAACAGAGCTGGCATAAAAGAGTTGACAAAGAGACTACATATTCAAGAAATGTGATTCTTTATGTAAATGTTTGTTTCCATTTATACTATCTCCATTTTGTAGGTTCCATGCTGAAGCTATTTGGTTCTACAGAAGTAAGTGAAACTTGCTGACTTGAATGAAATTCTGCACCAAGAGGTTTTGTGATAATAAACTTGGTTAATCATGATGGAAATGTAAAGAAAGGTCTTTCTAAAGCACACAGATTTCCAATCTAAACCAAGAAACAGCAGTGTGGCAATGGAAAGGAAACAAAGCTACAAAACTGTATGAGTCTCATGGAAAATTGAATTTGTTCAGTGGGAGGGAATAAAAGAAGAGATCATACCTTAAGTAATTGAAAACCAATTTTCTGGTATGCTTAATATGAGGCAATGTATGATGGAAAAGCTCAGTGTCTATTGGGAGAGGGGCTGAGGAACAGAAATGTTTTGTTGCTGCAAAGGGCTAACCCACCCTAGAAGCAGTTACACACATTATTAAGAATCGGTTCTGGCCATGGGTTTAGCTCAGTGGCACAAATGCCTGTGGGGCAAGTACGAGGTCATGAGTTTGATCCCCGGTACCAAAAACAAAAACAAAAAAACAATCAGTCCTGTAAATGTGAAGCTTACCAGAGGACTGAATCACTGCAAACATTATACTGTTCGGATACAACTCTTGCCTATAAAGTAAATGCTGGCCTGCACACATTGCTACTATATGAATTGTAGAAACAGTACTTCTTTTGAGAGCAACATCAAAAACTATGAAGAAGATAAAGGGCAACTAAGAACAAATCTGGGGAAAATCTTAATTCTGTTATGTAACTAATGGAACAGTGAGACGGCACACTGAAAAGGAGTAGACTCTTACCAGAGTCAATACATTTAAAAATTGGTGGAAATGTCAGAGAGCCATCAGAAGCCAGGGTGGGAGAGAGGTGCAGTCAGTCTGCACAAAGAGATCTCTCCCTCTCATAGATTCTCTCATCTACCCCCATATTCTGAATGTGCTTTCTGAAATGTTCATAGAACTATTTAAAGAAAATTCCTCTCAAGTAACTAAGGTTTTTTTTTTTATTAAAGAAAAAGACGATTTCTAACAACGCATTTCTTTTGATGTTCTGCCTTAAAACCTTCAACTAGAAAGAGAAAGCATAGCTGTGCATTAAAATTCCAGGAAGGGTGTCACTTTGTTTGAAAATGACATTCTGCGCACAAAGGTAAACCAGACTGCCTTTGTGTTTTGATTTTCCACAGGGGAATTCCTCCAGTAATATGAAGAGAGGCCCGAGTGTACGCGCTGACACCTGATGTGGAGAAACCTTTGATACATTCCAGGCTTCTTAAGTGCAGTAAGCAACTGATGCGACTGAGTTGCCACACCTGTCAGACTTAGGCCCTGATTAGAAAGATCTCTTTTGAGAATATGTATGTTAAATGTTAATGTAAACTGCCACTTCAAAATCCACCCCTCCTTTAACATCTACAATTTCTTATCCTCTGTTTTTTTTAAACATTCAAAGCAACTGAAGCATAAAATGACATAAGAGCAAGATGAATTACATAAAAAAGACAACTCATTATTTAGAGTACCTCAGGACTTTTCCTTTTTATTGAATTATTTTCTAACTTCCTTTGCCTTTCACTGATAAAGTCACTCGAAATTGCTGCAATTAAAGAAGTTGCTAGTTCTGCCCCGTTTCTAGGCAGACCTTCCAGTGAATCTGGGTAGCAGCACAAGGGCTGCACTGGCAAGTTACAGGAGAATAAATGCAACCACTCTCCAAGTCAGTATTTTCAAATACTTGGAAATGCACTGTGTTAAATTACAGTTTGTTAATTCCTACTGTAATCACACATGGACTAATGTCTACCAGGTATTAAGAAGGGGAGAAGAATATTTTTAAATGCTCATTTCAAGTAGATGAGGGATGGAGACTAAGCAGTGACGATGTTACACCTTAAGATGTGTGTTACACTGACAGTTCTGAATGACTATGTTCTATCAGTCTGGACTTCCATATATGAGAAATCCACCTAAATTTGACAGCCTATTATGATACTACAGTAAATGATGCCTTATGAGAAATGGGAAGGATGTACCTACATATCCCCCAAACCTGGAGAGCATACTGGTGAAAATGAGTAAGCATACCACAGGAAATGCCATCTTAATTAACTTACAGACTCTGCATGCTCCATCACTGCTAACACAAAGAAGACGTATTCTTGACCACTCTGGAGTTGCTTGTTTGTAAATCCACCGTAATGTTTGTCATCCCCCAAGGTAAACTCAGTGGGAAGGACATCAAAGTGAGCTGCGATATATGGCTTTAATTCAACTTCTCTCCCATAACGAATGCTTCTGCGTCTCCTAGATATCTCCTTAAGTAGCTTAAGGAAAAAAGTGAGGAACAGAAAAAGAACTATAAACAACTCAAATTTTTGATAGTTTAATGGGAAAAATTAACTTAAGAATGAGAATAAACCAAATACAATTTGTACACATTTCACGTAGTATGCCAGCATCACTAAATCTCAGTTAATTCAATATTTTAATACTTGTCTTATTAACATGAGACACTGGACAGCTTTTGGAAAGTCCAATGTATAAATATTGGGCAGTTATATCTTTCCTAGGTGCTCATATCATTTCTACATTAATGAAATTCTCTTACAGGACAATAATGCATTATTAACTTCTCTAAGAAAAAAAGTCAGCTTGGTTCAAAAAAGCTTGCCTTGTAGGAGATTTATTCAAAAAGTAGTAACTCAGATAAAGTCATCTAAACCTTAAATAGGACCACATTTTGTGAGAAGGTGGTGTCATTCATAGTGTGCTTACTAATTCCATAATTCTCTCAAATCAACAGAGCAGAATCTAATAAATTTGAAATTTAAATATATTGTCAGTCATCTAAAAATTTCTGGCTTGATCTGCCTCCTTGGTTAACCAGTTGGTGTGGGGTTCCTCACATTCTATTCCAGAGTCAGTCTTTCCTCTCTGAGGACTTTGAATAGCTTGTTGAGTGACCCACGCAGGGTAAACAAAAATTAATTTTCACAATATCCTGAAGAAAACACACCACACATATACACATCCTTCTTGTATTTCTAAAAATAAAAGTTGTTTGTGTTGAGATAATCTATGGCTTTCTATTGACTTTACTAGAAAATCATATTAATGATATGCTATGATAATTGATTTCAAAATGATATCAAAATTACCTTTGCTTCCTTCTCACTTGACATATTGGCATTCAAAAGGGCTTAGGAGGAAAAAAGTCTATCAGCTTGGGATGCCTCTTGAAAGTAAGCAGTACTTTTTAAGTTTGTCGAAAATAATTTTTATTTTGTGGTATAATTTCTGTGCAGAAAAGGTTATGAACGTGAGGACAAACCGGAAAAAGCCTATGTATCTGAGGACAAACCTGTCTTCATCTTGAGAAACAAAATTAAGGTATTTATGAAAACTGCAACAAAACTAATTACTACCCTCAATTTTGCAAAGGCAAAGGTTATAGTAAAAATCACTCATGATATACACTTAGTAGAATGGGATTCTGGCAGAATGAAGGGCAGGCTTTTCGTGATATGATGGCTGAAACAACATTTCTGAGACTTACTGCATCCTTCTGTGAGGAATCTGATGCATTTTTATCTATGTTGAGAGTTGCAAATGCGCTCAGCTGGTTGACCCCATAAAATGTAGAAAACAGTATTCTGTTCCCTGGTTATTTGTCAATAATATTTAATTTACAATGCTGTGAAATTTTTCTGTGAAATTTGAGTTTATTAATGCAATTAAATACATGAAATGTAAGCTGTTAATGAAAAGCACAGTGGACTGGATATGATCAGTTTAGTAAATGGACCATCAAAATAGATTCTGGGGCCAGGGATCTAGCTCAGTGGCCTAAGCGCCTTCCTGGCAAGCACAAGGTCATGGGTTCAATCCCCGGTGCCGCAAAAAAAAAAAAAAAAAAAAAAGACAGATTCTGATAAGTGGAACAACTACACACTAGTAAGTCAGTAAATAGCAAAGATAAATTTAGTACAACCTTTCAATTCTGATGTCAAATTTGTATTTATTTATAATAACAATAATGCAGATGATACTAATTACTACTTACTAAGCACTTACTAAATGTCAGATGCTGTTCTAGGAAGCCTAAATATGCAATAAGTCATTTATCCCTCATAATAATGCTGTAACATAGGATATAATGATCCTCATTCATAAACGAGGAAACAGGCACAACAGAAAGCTACGATGTTTAATTAGACTCCATGAACAAAATAAAATGAAATTACGTGAGAGTTCACCTCATCTTATTTTTACCTAATGATCCCACCAAATCAAAAAAAAAAAATCAAACTCTGATAATGCAAATTGTTTGAACTCAGTCTGTATTTCTGTGCATCTCCTTTCATTAACACAGATGAATGTTTTGTTTCCTCTTTCTAGATGCTTTAATATGCTAATTTTTAAAAATCTGGATGCTAAATATTTAATATTATTCTTAAAATATCATCATAAAGGCTATTGTTAATGTGCAATAAACAGCGATGGTCCATTACTTTGAGGAGAAATGTATTGCAGAGGAGCTGAGCAAGTTTTTGAAGTTGGCTAATCAAAAGCATTTACCATCAGTTGTTTATGTGACTGTCTCCCTTCTTCTACTTCACTGATCAAACCCTACCTTGATTTTTATTCATAGTTCAGATGCAGACAGCTGTCACAATTCTTCCTTATCACTGTCATTCCCATGTGTACGTTTTGCTAGTGTTTATTTAGAACACTCAGAGGAGGTACTTCCGAATAAAACGTTTGCTGTTCTGGTATTCCTTTGGTCTAACACAGTTATTCATTAAGGTCAAATCTGAAAACTCGCCCTGCCTCTGTAGCTGGCTGTCCTCTCTGTAGGACATTTCCTGGGTTATACTTTAAATGGCTCAAGTGAGCCCAGATGACAGCACCAAAGTTAGCCAGCATGCTGAAATTACAACCACAAATGACCACATATTTTTGCAAAAAGCGTTTGACGCACAGTGTAATGAAGAGCTTTTGATATATTACATGACTTGCCATGAAATAAATATAACTAATATTTTGGGAGTCATTCTGCCCAAAATTCATTTTAATTATCAATGTCTACTCTGCCCAGTCTGACCTTGAGAACAGGAATTCAAGTCTAGGAATTTATCATGTGGAGAGTATCCACACACACAGAGCATAAATTAGCATGGAAGATAAGTTTGAGAATAACTCTGTTTAGAAAGCCATTTTCAATTTTTTATGGGCCCAGATGTGATGCTTACGTGTGGAAATTCCCTTAGGCCACCATTCTATTCAATGATATGGTTCCAACAATTTGAATTATAGACCTTTCTGACAAATTACTCAGTCAAATACATTTAAGAGAGGAACACTGCTTTGTCAAACTTGGCAGTATAAGCTATAAATAAAATTATTACAATTTTTTATTATCCATTTTGTAAGGTTTAAAAAAAAACCTATCTGTAGGGATCAAAACTGGATGAGCAAGCATAAAGTGAGGCCACAGCCAACTTTCATTTGTTCCCCTCCACAAGAGTTACAAGATGTATTGAAGGTAATTCCAGAAGATATATCAAAAGCTTTAGTTCTTTATCAGAAATAATTTTCATTTTCCAGTCAATGCATATCTTATTTCTTCCACCATTAATTCTCCTATGTGGTCTCAATTATATCAGTAAGAAAAGTGGGAAACAATCCATCCTGACCCCAAAATTCTGAATTAATAAAATGTTCTTTATCAACCTATTATATAGATTAATGCACCACAACTTACGGGATGATTAAAATGACCCTTTGTTATGGGAATAAGTGGCACAAATGTGTAGAATTTAATTGCAGGAAAGTTCAATGTCACATACCCCTGTACTTTAATCCATTAGCATTGCTATACATTTTGGAGGTTAAAATGCAGTTGTAAAAAAGAATCACTTCCTAGTATTATCAGATGGCTTAACTTCTAATGAAAGCTCATTATTTAAAAATATTTGATATCATTTTGTCTTGACTATCAGTGCTTTGAAAACTTGGTAGAGATTCATAGGTTCTTCAAGTTGCCTTTGCATTTTAAATGCAATTCCAGCTAAAATGTACTCGTGACAATTCTGTAATTCAGTTAAAACCCAACTTAGATAATAAAGGCTATCTCGGGATTAACTGATTAGTCAGTAATAAGAAAAATCATGTCTTGCTTCAAAATAATTTTTTTAAAAAACCCTACTGATCATTTTTCATCTTCAGATAAAGAACTGCAGTTCCTTCAATATCACAGGATAGTGATTTTTATACCTCTTTAATAGAAAAATTAAAATCATAACATATCTAAATTATTTGACAACATTACTGAAATGCTGTCTCATTTTATGTGCCTCCAGGGATAATCTAATCACTATTTGATGACAAAAAAGCATCAGCCTAACCTTGAACTCATCTCATCTTCAAAACTCAATCATATTTAACTCATAAATGAAGTAGATGATAATGAATCCTAGCTATGGAGGTGACATACACCTACCAAAGGATGCTAACAGTCATGTTTTCTGTCGGATTACAGTGTCTTTCGTGCATATTTGTTTGAAATAAATACCACCTCCTCCCAGTACAGTTAGGGAATTATTTTTCTTGCTCCACTTGAGCTAATTTGAAAAAGAAAGTCTAGAAATAACCTATTATGCTATAAAACATAGCCTCTGTAGTAAACTAATCCAATAAATTAGAAGTTTTATTTTTCCAAAGGAGAGACTGGGTATTTTTCTTATGAACTTACTCAAAATAGAATTTTGTAAAAATAAAGTCTCTTCCATATTTTAACTGTGAATCTCAGTCATTAACTGTGGTTCTCTGGGGATCTGGTTTAATCCTCTGGATCAAAGTTTTTTCATTTAAATAAAACTATATAATAATTAGGTCTCTTTCATATTATGCATTAACTTTCAAAACACAAATACTCCATTCAGCAAGTAAAATACAAGTAAAATACAACTATTGTTGTTTAGATTTTGGAAATTACAATCATGCTATTTGGAACTTGCAGGTTTTGGTTCTATTTTCTGCTGTGCTCCAAAGTTTGTGTTTTCCTCTGCAGTTAAATGTACTTTTGACTGTGAAAAGATACAGAATGTAGAGTAAGGCAAACAATGAAAAAAAAAAAAAACTAGTCAAGACCACATAGTAGGACACATAAACTCTGTTGCAATGTGCAATTTAGCACTTGTAACAGCTTTAACAACTGTCAAATGAATGAAGGTCCCTGGAATTCATATCAATGGTGATTTAGTCTTTGTTGACAATTTATTTCAACTTCCACACTTCTATATCATGTTTTATAAGGGGAAGTGGGCAGATTATTAAGGCCAAAGAGGATTAAACAGGTCGTAAGCTTTATTGCTGCTTAATGTTTTTTAATTAAAGCCACAGGATCTTTGTTGCGATCCCTGGAACACAGCATGCTCACAGCAGTGAGTCATCGGACCAGCCAGATATGCAAAAGCCAGCACCTGGATTAGATGCTGGAAGGTCTCCATAGGGAGGACAGGGTATTTAATAAATTAAATATCTAATGAAACACACAGTCAACAAAGATATAGTTACCTCATCCAATTCCATTTCATCTGGACTCTCCCATGGCTTGATAAATTTCCCACGAGATTTCTTCAAAGGCACAATTATTATGTAGTAACCTCTGCACAGGGATAGATAGACAAAAACAAGGTTAGTTGAGAGGGGAGATAAAATGGACATGCCTTTAAACCTTTCACAGACCAGTGATTGAGACTGAAGGCAAATTACGGATATGGGCTAACTTGTTCATTGCTTGCATCGATGACAAATAACCACCTGTTGCTTCAATTTTAAAAACAACATGGGTACACATTAATGTGTGACTTCGATGATCTTGCATGGTAATATCCCAATGGTAGACTGCTTTTTATTAGGCATCATAAACAGAGGAGATACAGTTTTTTAGGAGCCCAGCACTGGACACATATGAGACAGGTATATTGAAATCTACTCCTGCAAGCTGCTGAGTCA
>RJWT010046588.1:0-11445 GCA_004365215.1 Cuniculus paca | reverse complement strand
TATTTCAAAATGTTGCCGCTCATTTTCCTTAATGCAATCCCTATTACCATTTTTCTGTGATTTCAATTTTCTTCTGTTTTTGCAACATCTTGTTTTTCTCTAGTTTTTAGACTTTTTCCTTTATTAATCTCTTTTTTAAATGAGAAAAAAGATTATATATTTGAGTCGAATAACATTAGTAACAAGAATAGTTTTTAAGTGGCTGCTGCCCTATACAAGATGAAATATAAATGGAGCTTAAATGAAAATAGTTGTAGTAGGATCGGCTCAAATCCATTGTTATTATAAGTAAAGCAGTTAGAGCCACATACCTCTCAGACAGTGTGTCTGTAGCAATATTTTGCATAAAAACTAACGCACAATAACACTGTGTTTTGTATCATGCAAGTTAAAAATTACAGAATATGAAACTACCTCAGATTATACAAATTTCACAATTGACATATGTGGTAAACACAAACACATACACAAGCACACACAAATTCGATATTAATTAATTTAGTATTATTTCACACTCATAATAACTGCACTAAAATTTTTATTAGATTTTTAAGTCATAGGGATAAAATCTCCCTCAATTATAGGAAGGTGGGTGCTTTTAAACATTGTATCTTTAATAGGTAATAACTAATTGAGGGCATGTACAGTTTTTGAAACTGTGGTTACTGTTTGTAAAGGATGACCTTGACATGGTTTGTGAGGCTTCCAAAACAATTACTGGAGAAACAGAGAAAGAAAACAATGGTAAAATCACAGAGAACTGCTCGAATTTGCCCAAATAACAGACATTGCTCAGCAGCATTAGATGACAGTTAACTTTTAATGAGGGAAGACATGAGGTAATTAAATCTTGACTTACAATTATGAAAGAAAATATCAGGTAACAATCTTGCTATGCAATATAAAAGAAGAAAAGACATTTTCTGAGAACTTGCCTGATGCTCTGTCATCTGAAACTATTCTTTATGAGTGCAGGGTAAAGGTCAAGGAGGTATCTCAATTCCATCAATCCTTTGGACAGTTACAAATGACCTTTCGCTTTCCATAAGACATTCAATATTCTGAATTGGAGGGATACATTTTTCTGTGTTTAGAAAATGGCAAAATTGAAACCTTTCCTATTGCAGGAGGCACACTCTTGTTGACTTGTGGACTGTCTGTTCATTTCCAAAGCTTGTTGAGGCTGTGATGTCATTTACATTAACTGCTAATCTAAAAAAAATACCAGTGCTATATTATATATCAGAAATGTGTCTACCTGCTGAATAACTTTGCTCCAGTGTTTTTAAACTTAAAATTGGACAATACCTCCTCTAAAAATATTTGAATGATTTTTAACTTCTGAGAAGTAAACCACGAGTCTTGCTTTTATAATAAAAGCAAGTAAGGAAGATAGAAGACAAATTTTAATTTCTAATTTTTCTCTTAACTTGTGTAAAGATAGTTATTGATATAATGACTAACACATATAAGAAAAATTTTCAGCTCAAAACTAAGATTCCTTTTTCTATAACAAAATACATTTTTTTACAAAACTTACTTTTAAAACATTTTTCATAAGACCACAATAATCAAGTTGTTGTCTGCTCATGAAATATACTACAGAACAGCTACTGGCAAAAGTTACACTAACATGTACCTTAAGATAAAACAAGATTTATGCCATACTTATGAATACAGTAGGTGCATTGTGATATGTACTACAAAGTTATGAGCACTAAAAATGCAACTGACATCAGTTCAAAGAGTAAGATGTTTTCTTTTTCACCTTCTTATTTAATTACTCATTTAATATAAGAGTTTTGAGTCTCCATTATGTGTAAGAAATCATACAAGGGACCAGGGATTTAGCTCAGCGACTGAAAAATCTGCCTAGCAAACATGAGGTCCTGAGTTCGAACCCCTTTACCAAAAACAAAAACAAAACAAAAGCAAAAACAAAAACAAAAACAAGAAAGAAATCATACGAGGAACTAGGAATATAGTCTGGGAACAACATAGAATGTATCTCTGTGCTTTTCCAGTTTTTATTTTGGAGAAATGAATAAGCATATAAAGTAAATAAATAAATAAGTAAATATTTGCTAAATCTATTGGAAAAATAAAACAGGATAATGGGATAGATAATGCTAAATTGTAGCAGAGGAGTATCTTTTTTAGTGTGGGCAGGCGAACTTTGAATAAAGTATATACTTTTTGCCTGTGAGGTTATTGAAACTGAGAAACAAAAATGCCACTAATTGAGCAAGTCATCAAGGCTTTGGTCACTGACTGCATTCTTCCCAAAGCTATTTCCCCAGCTGAACCATTCATACAAATTTTTACCTAGTCTCATTATTTATACTACTAAAAAGAAAAGGTGTTTTATCATCAACTAATATTATGGAAGATTATAGCACAGACTTATTTAGTTTTGCTATAGTGCCTCTAATAAACTGTAAAATCATCATTTTCCTGGAATAATTTTCCAAGTTTAATTTTAACAGAAGTTAATAATAGTTTTTAATTTCCTAATGTTTTCTCTATGATGTTTATAAATTATAGATTTTGGCAGAAAATTTTTATAAAAGTGTTCAAATTCCTATATAATGTACAAAAGAGCATATGTGACTTTGTAATAGTCTTTTAGTTTTTAAAGATTGCATGATAATTATGCGCTCCTTTCTTGAATTTTTATGAGGTATCACAGCCTTATTTCCTTGGAGCAGAGAATAATTTTGGTGACAAATGTACGGAAACACACAACTAAAGAAAGCCCAAAATGAATTACCAAAGCAAAAAGAAAGAAAGAAAGAAACAAACAAACATGACATATGATTAAAAAGTTAAAAACAAATAATGAAATTTAATGCAGAAAAAAATGAGCTTGCTCTATAAGTTATGATTAATTCTATTCAGAGGGTAGTTTCATGTTAGTTGATCTAAGGTCTTGTAGGAACATGGGTGTAAAGCTGCTACTAGTCTTTTCTAAAAGGAGCATTTTCAGATGAAACTAATTAAATGGCAAATTAAATGTAGCTCCAAAAAAAAAAACCTATAGAATTTAAACTTATTTGTAGCAAGGTCTTCTACTTTACCAGAAATAGTATTTGATTCTTTAAATTCATTTATCAATTTGCCACGTTGAATGTATTTATTATGTACAACAAACACAAACTGAAGAATAAAAGGAATAAAAATTCTACTTGAAAGTTAATTGATTTCTAATCTACAATTAATAACTGATTTTCATATTATAAACTGACATGCCAAGTATCATACTATAAAATCATATTAAGGAGAATCAGAGGCCATGGCTTGTATCAAACTTTCCTTTTAAGGAAAAAAATCACAAGGCACAAGGAAAGTAAAAAGTCAGAGATTTCCAATGTCTCTCACCAGGCTCTATCCAGCTGTATCAATTCATTCTGACCCAAATTAGCCTGTCAAACATATAATGTTGCCCAAGGCTACATTACCTACACGAAAAAATCATTTCAATCATTAAACATCACCATTTTATACTCGATTACATAACTTAAAAAACATTTTCCAGGACTCATGCTGACCCATAGCACACAGATTTGTAGATTCCACGTTTGCTTACTATCAGCATCCATAGTCAAGTAGATATGTCCTAAGTGTATCCACCTGTAAGAATTCCCCTGTTAGCGAATACCATTATTTTTTAAATAAGAGGTCTATCGTTACACTATTTAGAAGATTTGACTTCACTGAATTCTTTCAATTGATTGGGCATCATCCTAGAGAACTCTCCAGCAAGAAAGAAACGGAAAACGAGAGCTTATTTTAATAATTTACATCTCATAAGAAAATATGTTGTACATGCTTCAAATTCTTTATTTCACATTCACATGCATTGGTGGAGGTGCCACTCTCCGCTGGAATATTGAAGACTCTCTCTGTCCAGCAGACATGTATGAAAGCATGGCAAAACTGTCTTATTACTCTCCTCTTGCTCATCAACAGAAAACCTAAGTTCCATCTTCACAAAACAAGGATCATTTAAAATGAATCATTGCAAAAAAAACATCATTAAAGTGATTCACAGAGACTATAGTGTCACTGCTCCCCTAAAATGTTTGGCTTCAAATTAATGCAAAGTAAAAGTAAGAAACTAATTTTTTTCAGCTACATTTCTGAACAGTTGAATGAAATCAGGTAAGAGAGAGAAGGAGAAAGAGAGAGAGGGGGAGAGAGAGGAATAGTGAGAGAGAGAATGTTAATATATTGTTTTAGGATTCAATGCTGCAGTCACACTGTTTACATTGAAATCTGACTTTGTCCTTTATAGCTATGTGATGTAAAACGTATGTAAGCTATTCAATCTCTAATTGCCTTCATGTTTCCTACTTTAAAATGGGGGATTATTATACTTTCAATATAATATTTCTGTAGCCAGGCATGGTGATGCATGCCTGTAATCCCAGCATTCAGGAGGCTGAGGCAGGAGGATTGTTGCAAGTTTGAGACCAGCCTGGGCTACAAAGTGAGCTCAAGGCCAGGCTGAATTGCATAGCAAGACACTGTCTCAAAAAAGACAAAATATAATATCATTGGAAGAATTAAATAATATATGTCAAAATGTTAGAAGCAGCTTCTCTGAGAAAGAGCAACACTTTATATCATTTCAAATCAGAATCGTAACTGTGCTATACCATTTCTTCAGCTTTTCTTTTGTAACTAACAAGTTCATTTCATTTACATATTCTTATGTTTCTTAAATTTGTTTTTTTATGTTCCTATAATGTTGAAGTATAGCTCCTATTAATAATGAGTTGATTCTAATATTATGGATTAAAAATGTTGCTAATGGTGAAAATACTAATTAAAAATTCCAAACTTGGTACAAAGTTAAGTGAAAATAAACTAGTTACACTATGGTTTGTGAATCTTTGTAATGCTTGTAAAATGAACATAAGATGTACTTCTTTTCCACCAGTAGCTGAAATAAAGTGGAAATAAGAAATGTAAAATTAATAACAAAATACTTTATTTTAACAAGAAACTTAGTTATTTTGAAAGTTCAACATGTTTTTACTGAAAAAGAAAAACATTTAGTTAACTGTTTCTGTACCTTCAAATTCCTGTTTCTATTAACTTGCTTGAGATAAACCAGAATACATGAAAAGAGTTTTTGCTATATTAAAGGAATATTGTCCACAAAAGATCATAACAGTAATGACTTGTGTTTAGATGTCCCCCTAAAGCCTAATGCAGCTGTAGTGGGGCTTTTCAGAGGTGGCTGAATCTAGAGTTTGTGATGCTGAGATTAAGCGTGTGTGATTACTAAATTAGGACACTGACTGGTTTAGAATAGTTCTGGGTGTGATTAATGGGAAGATCCACCCTGGAAATGAGTGCTATATGCCCTTAGCACACAATATAAAGATATAAGGACAAAATATAAGCAACACAAAGAAAGTTGCTGCTTACTATTTCTTCACTACTTTGTTACTTTGCTGCTTCTACACACCATGAACTGTTTCTTCTCTGTTATGCTTTCTGTCATGTCACCTTACCTTGGAGCCAGCCAGTTATGACCTGAAACCTGAAATTTGACATATAATAAATATTTCCTTCTTTAAACTTGAGTGTCAGGTATTTTGTTCCAGCAACAAGAAAAGTGACAATAAGTATACCAGTGTTGTTCAAAGTTACTCTCCTCGCATTTCTGAGAAACTCATATAGCTGGTATAAAATGAATAATAAGTTCAAAAAGTAAGGCATATCAGTTACAGGTAAATTCTTTTTATTATGTTCTATGGTATGAATGTCCTCATCCAACTCATATTCAATATTAATTGTCATTATCAGTGTACTAAGATGTGGGAACTTTAGGAGGTAATTAGATCATGAGAGCAGAGCCCATATGAATGGATTAGTGTGGTATTGATATAGGAATTAGATATTTCAAGAGTTGGCTACTGATAAAAGTATGTAGTTCTAATACTTTCTTCTGTGTGCTTTCTTGTCATGTAATGCCTTTTGTCATGCCTTGACATAGCCACAATGCACTCATATGATGTCTTCAGAATTGTAAGCCAAATAAATATCTCTGCTTTGTAAATTATCCAGTCTGTGGTATTCTGTTATAACAGTAGAAAGTGGATGGAGACATAAAGTATTAGTGGTGTACAGCACATAATACCATATAGGTATACATAGATATATGAATATTGATTGAAGGGCCAAGGATCTAGCTCAGCGGCCTAAGAACCCGCCTGGCAAGTGCAAGGTCATGAGTTCAATCCCCAGTGCCGCAAAAAGAAAAAAAGTTATAAAAAAAAATGACTATTGATTGAGTCCATGGGCTGGCAATTTATACTAATACAGTTTAATGATTTCATTGGTGAATACAGTATGAATCTCTCTTAGCAATTTCTAAAATTAAAAACATAAAAGAAGTGACATTTTCTTTTTTATAACTTTAAAACCATGATCTAAGAGGAGTTTTGTTGTTACTCTTTGGCAGATGTATGGTTAATTATTAATACTTAAATTTTATTTCTTTGTTCAGTGCTCAGAATAGTTCCAGTAGAGTACCAATCACTGAAAATGAGTTCTCCATAGCTGAACTCTTTAAATTGTTTTCCTAAGAGAATAATTGCAAGACATCACATATAACTTTTTAAGCTTGGTTTTTACTGTAAAATAATAGTAAAGATAGTGTATAAAAAATAGACTATATTTTATTCACAGCTAATAAGATTAGAATTTTCAGCTTTGATTGAGTTCAAATTTTTGCTTTTTTTTTGTCAAGCATGTGTCTGATGAAAAAGTCTCAGGTTAGTTGTAAAATGGATAATATATAAACATTTCATTATGACATCATATTCAGGAAATTCCATTTCTATATGACATCCAAGTAATGTAGCTCAGTAAAGAAAATAGTTTTTTAAAATGCCTGAATCTATCATTTGAGAGTCAATATATTGTGTTTTTAAGGTTGACTATTGCATATCAGTATTTACTTTGGAAATAAGTTATTGGCTTGATCAATGACAATGTAGTTCTCTAAGGCATTGATTTTACTTTTCATTTTCTGGAGAAAAAATACTCAGTGATATATGTATTAGTTATGTATTGCTGCATAACAAATTAAATTTCACTTAGCCCCTTAAAACAGGATACATTTATTATTTTCTGGTTTCTGTGGATCATAAATCTAGGCAATGATTAGCTTGATTGAGTCTCTGTTTAGGGGTCCCTAAAGTTGTAATCATGACCTCCATGAACTCATGTCCTTACCTGGGAAGACTGACTTTGAAGTTATTTGTGTTATTGCCAAGATTTATTTTCCTGTATCTAGATAACTGAGATCTTGGTTTTCTTGCTGTTGTAATCCAGGAACTGCTTGCAACAACTAGAAATAACCTGGGTGTGATGGTGCACTCTAGTAACTCCACCACTTGAGAGGTTAAGGTAGGAGTATCACCACAAGTCTGAGTCTACCTCTGGGCTACACAGTCAGCTCAAGGCCAGCCTGAACTACATAGCTAAAGCCTAATGCAAAGAAACAATACAAAATAAAACACAGATGGAAATCATGCTCAGTTCCCTGGCATGTGATCTCTTTCTTAAATTGTCCCATAACATGGAAATTAAGTGCTTCAAAACTAACAGAACAGTATCTCTTTTAATTAATTGAAAGTCTACTTATTATGGGTTTTTAGTATATCTTAAAAATCCCTCCCCCTTAGAGTATAATTACAAGAATGATACTCCATCGCCTTTTCCATATACTGTTAGAATTAGGCCTTAGGTTCTACCTAAAAAAATAAACATTTTCATTTATCTATAAATTTTGTGTATTATATATTTGTCAATTTTTATATGATCAAATGTGTGAAAAGTACTATATCAAGTAATAATTATGAAATAAATATGATAATCTAGAAAGAGTTCTCATATATCGATTTTAATAAGTGGAAAAAAGAATTTAATAAACCAATAGAGACAAAATATAGGTTTTCATTAGTAGATGATTGGAGAATTAGCCAATTGGAATGTAAAGTGATAATCAAAATAAATTTCCAACTTCATGGAACAAAAGTTGTTTCTTTAAGAAAAGAGCAAAACATTTAAAATCAAGGACTAAAGTCAAATTTAGAAATAAGTAAAATAATTTATCTGAAGTTTCCCTAAGCACAGTCAATGATGAACATATGTAAAGAAAAGATAAACAGATTTGTCCAAATAAAACTTTTGTCTTCAGTTTAAAAACCAGTATATATACTGTATAAAATAAAAATAACCATAAAGATATGTTAAGCTTTAACGTCAAAACTTCTTGTAATTTGACAAGGAAAACTCTAATAACACCAGTAAACAAAGGTGAAGATCATGGATTTTATCTTTTCATTACTTCAAATTGTATTTCCTGAATCTCCATAACTTTTTCACAAAAGTCTACAAATTACTGTTTCTTTCAATTAGTATGTTTCACTTTGTCCATTAATTTGTCAACTGAATAAAATAACAGATGAGGTTGATAAGAAATAACTGAATGGTAGTTTTTTAATATGTCTTTTGCTTTCTTCTCTGTCTTTCAGGTAATTCATTCTAAAATCTTTCTATAATCTTTATAAGGAACAAAGCTTTCAGTTGGGCATGACAGTGTACGCCTATAATCTCAGCACTTGGTGGTTGTTATGGTTTGTATATAGATGCCCCCCCCAAGCCTCATGTAGTGATGGACGTGACTGAATCTAGTGTTTGTGATTGATCCATTGTGTAGCACTGGGATTGGCAGTGTGAGTCCTGCACCCACCCAGGGGTGGAGCCCACATACAATGTAAGGTCGGAATGGGGGAGTGTTTTCTTCTTTGGTGTGGTTTGCTCTTGCCACTTGCAGCCACCATGAACGGCTGTCCCTCAGCCATGCCACCCTGCCTTGAAACTAGCTGAGTATGGACTGAAACCCCCAAAACTGTAAGCTAAATAAACATCTCCTTCCTTCACTTTGGGCGTCAGGTATTTTGTCTCAACAACGAGAGAAAAGTAACTAAGGCAGTGGTTGAGGCAGGAGGTTCTCTGTGAGTTCATAGCCAGCCTGGGCTACAAAATGAGTTCAAGGACAACCTGAGCTATGTACTGAGACCTGTTTTAAAAAGACAAAAAAAAAATAGTAAAAGAGAAGTCTTTCCATTTTATGTTATTTTTCATATTTATTAGCATAGTAACGTTTGATGAATTCTCTTTTAACATACTTAATATCTTCTACAATTTATGTCCTTTCTCATTGGTAATTTTATTTTTGTTTGACTTGTTTTCCTTTATTTTGTTTTGAAAAAGTTAATGTTGCATATATTTTGTTATATCTTCTTCAAGAACTCACACATTACGTTTATCAAATCAGTTGTCTCTTTATGTTAATTTATATCTTCTCTTTTCTTTTTTATTCATCTTATTATTTTGCTAATTTTTGGATTGACTATTATATTTATTTTTAGTGTCAAAATGGTAAATATAACATGGAAGCAAATTATATTTTATTTTTCTCATGCTTTGCCTGTATGATTTTCCCCACCAACATTCTGCAATGATAGCTTTGATTTCTTACTTCACTCAAATTGTCTAGAATAATGTATTTTTTCTAGTTTTTAGAGATTAGTCTTTTTTTCATTTATTCTAAATTTTATTTTTATTGAATTGGAATCGCAGAGTGAGGTTGGCACTGTTTCTCTCTCTGGGAATTACAGAAGTATTTTGTAACAATAAATACTGATTTTTGCTTCAATTTTGTTGTTTTTGAAATGTTGATGTTATATTTTATTGTCAGAATATAGCACACTGTAATTTAACTATATATTTGTTTTATAGTAATTGAGATTTCCTAGTATTTTATTCTTAATTCATCAGCATTTCTTATCCGTCAAATTGAGAGATTTTAATTTGATTTTCTCAGAATCTTCTCAAATTATTTCTTTCAATGCGAAATGAGATTTTAATTTGTTTCAAATTATACTTTATCAGTGGGGTACAAGAAGTTTGAATAACTATTTAGGTTTCATTTGAACTATTATTACAATGTCTTTTTAAATGGACAGACGTTTTCTAAAATAAAAGTTAGTCACAGTTCTTCCTTTTCTATCATATTTTGAACCCAGTTAAACCAGTATGCTATTCAAATCTGAATATTCAAAATCTGTTGCATTTCTGAAATTGTGTAAAACCATTAACAGCAAATCATTCAACATTCTAATTTTCCCTTTCACAGTTATACATTGTAGCAAGTCACTGTCTTTTTTTTCATGACTCATTTCTCCATGGTTTCACTTTTAATTTTGAAAAATGTTATTTCATGAACTATTTTATGTATTTAACAAGCTTTCTAGAATGTACTTGTATATATGCATATATATATACATATATATATACATATATATATGAAGGATTCATGTATGAAACAAGGTGTACTGAGAGAAAAAAATCAGAGATTTTAAATACAACAAGGGTAATACATTACATTTATGTTATTTAAGGATTGAAAACCAGACTCAAGTATCACAGAATTAGTCTATGCATATTTATTTGAAAAATGACTAATGTATTCATCAGGACAGAGATTTTTATTTTCATTTGAGTTTAGTATGTGAGTGATAAATTTGGTCAAAATCATTGTTTAACAACTTTATTGGTATGTCCAGTGCTTGAGAGAATGTCTGGCACATAGTAGGCAGTAAAAGATATTCATTGACATTATACATAAATGAATAATGGATGATGCAATAAAAAAATAATATAGTGCTTCAAGGTGACTGGTCCTTTTTAGATGTCTTCTTCAGCTATTGTGTCATAGAGTTTCAAAGTGATAGGCAGCAAAATTTTCTGATTATGTGTTCACTGGCTTAGTTCTTCATACAGTTCCCACATTCCAATTATCACATTCATGTATATTTGACTTATTTATTAAGGGAGAATTTACATTGGAAGTTGACAGTTCAATCCTTATGGTAACCCTAAATGTCATTTTTTTCTAATTCAGATTTTCTCTTGAATAAATAATTTTTTAAAATTTTAGGCACAATGGACAAATAAGTGTATAAAAATAATTATTTTTATACATTTTATTGAGGTTTTGAATATGTCAAAGTGCCAATTACTTTGCCAATATTTTTTCTTTTAATCCATGCAACATACACTAAGAGAAGAAACTGTCACTTCATGGCTGTGGAAACTGAAGTGTGGAGTTGTTAAATGACACAAGGCTACAGGTTAATGAGAAGCTAACTTAGGATTTGGACCTATTCCATCCTTCTCCAGAAGCTTGCAGCTCTTTTGAGCATCTATTACACTGAGTTTCTTCCCTGAGGGATGATACTGTATATCACTGCCCAAAGTAATCCTAGACTCTCTATGGTATCTGAATGAGAATAGGTGCCTGAATAATGTATTAGAATAGGATAATTAAACTAAGTTAGTGTTACTGTTTGTATATAG
>RJWT010046587.1:0-11444 GCA_004365215.1 Cuniculus paca | reverse complement strand
GACCGGAGCAGGAATCAAATGAAATAAGAGAAAAAAAATCGGGAAAAGTTAATGAAATCAAAGTTCTTTCTTTGATAAAACACTAAAATTGATAAATGTCTACTCAGACTTTTCAGGAATAAAAGACAAAAGTAATATATTTAAAATATTAAGAAAAGGTGAGATTATATCAATACAGACTATAGATATTAAGAACAAAAATGAGGTTATATTGTGAACAACTTTGCCAATACATTTAATGACTTCAGTGAAGTAAACAAATTAGTAGGAATATACCAACTGCCAAAGTTTGGCAAAAAACAACATAGATAACATAAGAAATAAGTTCTTATATTCTATAGCACAATAGGTTGACTGTAGATAACAATAATGTACTATATACCTCAAAGAAAATTTAAAAAAAAGAATTTCAACTGAAATATCTTTTCAGATATTCTGACTGCAAAGAAATGATAAAAGTTTCAGATGATAGATACACTTATTCCAATTTTAGCTTTATGCTACCTATACATGTATTAAAATATTACATGGGACCACGTATGTACAATTTAGTTGTTACTTAAAAATAATTAAACTTTAAAATGTATAACATAAATAGCCCTGTATCTATTAACTACTTTGACATTGTAGTTTAAAACTTTCTCACTACATGCCAAATATATAATATGTAAACTATATAAATTCTCCCAACTCATTCCAAAGAATGAATTTTCTTCCAACTCATTTTTTAAAGGCTAGAATAACCCCACCTTAAAATGTGAAAAGTACATTTGCAGGAAAAGAGACCTGTAGAAAACAATACCTTCTGAATGGGAGGCAAAAATTTTAGCAAATTGAGTCCATCAAAATACAAAATGTATAATACTTCGTAGCCAATTATAGTACGTATCAAGAACATAAGAATGGTTTAATATTTGAAAAAATCAAATTGATTTACTATATTAAAAAATAAAGAGAAAAATCCATAAATTATCTCAATAGACACATTAAGACAGCATTTGATATTATCTAAAATCATTCATGATAAAACTTTTGAAAAAATTAGAATGGAGTTTGTTAAAACTGATAAAATTCTTCCACTAAACATGTACATTTACATGATTCTTTACAGTTAATTGCTAAATAACTCCCCCCAAACTCATGAAAAGAGAAGAGGATGTGTGCATTCTTACCACTTCTTCTTAGCACTGTATTGGAGGGTCGCAAGAAGACAAGAAAAAAAAATAACGTTCTAAATGAGAAAGAAAGAAAGAAAGAAAGAAAGAAAGAAAGAAAGAAAGAAAGAAAGAAAAGAAAAGAAAGAAAGTTGCTTTTATTCACAGATAACATTATTGTCTACATAGAAATTCTGATAGAATCTATAGAAAAAACTACTAAGTGTTTCCAGCAAGATCAATATACAAAAAAATCCCAGCAGACTTTTTTGGTAAAAACAGGGATATCAAATCTCAAATTTATGTAATAATGTAAATGATGCAAGAGAGCCAAAATAAGTTTTAAAAACAAACACATTCAGAAAGGGTCAAGAGTTTGTTTTGCATCTCTTTATAAAGATACATTAAACAAGACAGTGCCATATTGATATCAAAACAGGCAAATAGATCAGTAGAATAGAAAAGTGATTGAGAAATAGACCCACACATGTTATGGACATCCATAGCTAAATGAATTTTGGGCAAAGAAGTGCAAAGGCAATACAATGGAGAAAATATAGTCTCTTTTCAATAAATGGTGCTTTAACAGTTTAATATCCATATGCAAATAAATGAACTTCAAATCTCATGTCAGAATGTATTAGAAATTAAGGTAATGTGTACCATATGCATTAGGTTAAATTCTAAAGCTATAAGATTTTTAGGAGAAAATATGGGAGCAAAATATTTCTGATTTTGGATTAAACAAATATTTCTTAGCTACCACACTAAAATCATGTTTCAATAAATAACAAATGACAAAGTGAATGTCGTTAGGAACTTCTGATTTTTGAAAGATAATGTGAAGAGAAGGACAATATCAGTCACAGACTGAAAAGAAATATTTGTAAAACATATGTCTGATAACTTTATCAGAATTTAAAAATACTGAGAATTTAGAAAAACAATAAAATAAGCTAAATATTTGGATAAGCATTTCCCAAAAATTGTATGAATCGAAAATAAGTACATGGAAAGAACCACAAGATCATTAGTCATCACGGAAATGAAATTGAAAACTACATGGACATACCATTTCACACCTCTTAGAATGGCTAAAATTTAAAAAACTGATCATATGAAGTGTTAGTAAGAATTTCAACAATTGAAATTCCCATGTACCACTCATAGGAATGTACAATGGTACAACCAATTTGAAAAACACATTGCGAATTTCTTCAAAAGTAAAACATCTATCTACCATATATATGTTATAGTGATTCAAAAGAAATGAGACTATATTCATATAAAGTCTGACATATAAAGTTACTACGTATACTTTCATATACTCATACATATTTTTATATATTCATATGTTTTTATATACCAGTTTTTTTGTGATTATAGATAAATATAGTAACTGTACTAGAATGGCTCCCAGGTGAATGGACAAAGAAACAGTTATATCCAAATAATAGAATACTACTTAAATATAAAAACAAATCAGCTATTGATGCATGCTGCAACACTGATGAACCTTAAAAACTGGAGTGGAAAAGAGCTAGAAAGGAAAATGTACATATGATTCCATTTGTTGAAAATTCTAGAATATTCACATAAATCTATAGTGATAGAAAACCAGTGTAGGTAGTCTGGATACTAAGTGGATTAAAGGCAGGGAGAGATGCAGTAGAGAATTGAAGAAAGAAACATTTGAGAGTGATAGATGTTTATTATCTAGATAGTTTTATGGATTAAATCATATAGCTCAAATGTGTGTAGTCTGTTTTATGACAATTACATCTCAGCAACAACAAATTATAAGACTCGGTTAAAACAGTGCCAAGAGGGAAATTTATGGCTTTAAATGAATCTTTTTTCCTTCCAGTACTGGGGATTGAATGTAGGGCTTTCACATTCAGCTACATCTCCAAAGTTTTTAAATTTTGGTGGGGGTGGGGGGAGGAGAAGTGCAAAATCACACTAAGTCACTAAGTTGCCCAGGCTGGGCTTGAACTTGCAATCCTCCTGTCTCAGCCTCCCAGAATGCTATGATTATGAGTGTGAGCCACCATGTTCAGTTTAAATAAATCATTTTAAAGAAAATGTGGTTGGAAACCCTTCAGGCTTCCTAGTAAACTAGTAAAAGAATAGCAAATCCAATTTAAAGAAAGTAGACTAAAAACTCATAAAAGAAGACAAGGTAACCATAGGAAAAAAATGAAATAGGATATAATTATAAATTGATCACAAAAGTCAAAAGCTGCTTCCTTGAAAATTTTGATAAACTAATGAATTTTTAGAAATAACAAATGCTGGTGAGGTTGTGGGGAAAAAGGAATCCTTCTTCATAGTTGGAAGAAATATAAACCAGGACAATCACTATGCAAATCAATACGGAGATTCCTCAAAAAACTAGAAGTAGAAAAGCCACTGAACCCTACTGTTCCCCTTCTAGGTGTCTTCCCAAAAGAGTGAAAGACATCATATTACAGTGATACATGCATTCCTGTATTTATAGTAGCACAATCATAATTGCTAAATCTTGGAATGTCCATCAAAAGATGAATGGATAAAAAAGTGGATAACTCGCCATAAAGAAAGATGTTGAACTTGAGTCATTTGTATAAAAATGGATGCACCCTGAGACCATAATGTTAAATGAAATAAATCAGACAGATAAGTTTAAATATTTCATGGTTTCTTCATTTGAGAAAGCGAAATTATAAATAAAGGGCAAAATAAAATATAGATAATAGGAAGGAGAGAGATAGATGTTTCTCAAATGGGGATCAGGAGATAGAGAGAGGTGGGAAATAGGGGAGAAAAAGAGATAAAAAAGGGATTAAGATGGATTATGTTCAGGTACTAACTCCACACAAGGAATGCAAATGTACCGTAAACATATACTAATAAAAATAAAAAAGAAACACAGATCAAGGAGGAAAAGAAAAACACACATTAAAATATTAAGAATGAAAAGAGAACATTGTTATATATCCTATAGAAATTACAAATGTAAGAAGACATTCTGAACAACTTTATTTCAAGAAATATTAAAATTTATGAAAAGATAAATTTCTAGAAATTTATCAAAAGAACACTCAATGAAAAAAGGACACTCTCAATACTCATATATTTATTAAGCAATCATATCTGTAATTTAAAACCTTACCTCAAAGAAGACTCTATGCCTAAATGGCTTCACTGGTAAATTATAAACATTTAGGTAAAATATGTATGAACCAAACTCTCTTAGACTTCCCAATTCATGCTATGGGGTCAGCATATCCTTTACAAGAAAAGAAAATTACAGCCAGTATCTCATGAACATAGATATGAAAATTTTAAACAAAGTATTAATAAAAACCAACAATAAAAAATGATATGTAGGGTTTATCTCAAGAACTTGAGGTCAGTTTAATATTTAAAAATTAGTTCAGGTAATTCATCACATTAATAGATTAAAATTGAAAAACCTATACGTTATTTCAATATATGCATAAAATAACTTAAAAACTCATTTTCAATAAAATGCCTTTACAGAGCAAACTAGTGATAAAAAGAAGCATTCTTAATCCAATAAAGAGTAACAATAAAATACTAATAGCTCACATTACACCTAATATGAAACACTGAATTACTAGTCAATGTAGTCAGGGTTTGCAAGGGAATAGATTTAATATAGGACACATAATTTACAATGTTATTTTATAATCACCCAAAAGTCAAATGCAAAGGAGTGTAAGAGATCTGTCCACACACTAGAGACACAATGAACCAGCTGAGGATTCATGGCAATGTCCTGCACGAGTCCAGCTGAAGACCTAGAACCCAATATTCTCCATGCATCCAGCTGGAAGCCTAGAGCCTATGACAATGTCTCATGCAAGTCTGTATCAAGGATCCACACTGGGAAGGCTCAAAGACCAGTGGTGGAAGTCAGAAAGTCTTGCCAGTGGAGTGAAGTTCTGTGTCACCTGGCTGAGGGATTTTTACTGGAGCCAGGAAGCAATGCTCAAGGTAAGGACCAGAGGTTCCCCAAAAGAACCACAGCCATCCTCAGTAACAGCAAGGACTCAAGGTCCTCCAACAATGAGAATAGTTGAGTTCATATCAAGAAAATCAGTATGACTAAGCTTTTTCAGGAGAATGAACAGCATGCCACCTTCCCCTGCTGTTCTTCTTTTAAGCAGTTGGTAACAATCCTCAAGTGGGCCTTCCGCACCCAGAATCATGCTGATTCAATTCAGCTGGGTGTTACAAGTTGATCATTAGTTAATTCACCACACTAGTCATCAAGAAATAAACATTAAATTCATGAGTCAATATTATACTACACGAAGATGGCTAAAATGGAAAGAATAACAAAATCCAAAGTTGGTGAGAATATAGGGCCATTTTAACTTTATTGTTTTTATTAAAAAACAAAACCACCACCATCACCACCACCACCACAACACAAAACAATAAAAACAATGACACAAAATTTCAAAATAAAATAATAGAAAATTAACACTACTTAATATATTGTATATTGTTTTCTTCAAAGTAGTTGTTCAGATTACAAGATTTAGGTATGAAAAAATGATCAATCGATGCATTGCTAAAGGTTGTATAAATTATTAAAATCATTTGGGAAAACTCTTGCAGTATCTATCTACTATTAAATACTACACACACTATCTTCATACCATGTATATTACAGCTGATCAATTTCACTTCTGGGAATTCAAGAAGTAAGTAGAACCAAAAAAATTTGGCCACTGAGAGATACATAAAAATGTTTATAATGGCCCTCTTTCATTATAATGACTGAAAGTGACCTTGTGTCTATGACCTATAAAATGGAGAAGTAAACTGAGGTATATTCAGAACAATGAAATCTACTAATATATACAACAATACAGATGAAACTAACAAATAGTGGTGTCCAGAAAAAGAAGCCAAGCACAAAGCATACTATATATATATATATCCTATTGCTGCTTTAAAAAGTTATTACATAGTACTTTACAACAATATGATTCACTGTCTCACAGGTTTGGAGTTAGAAATCCAGAATCAGTTTCACTGGGTTAAAGTCAAGTATTAGCAGGACTGTTTCTTCTGGAGGATTGAGACAAGAATCTATTCTCCTATCATGCCTAGTTTCTTGAAGAAATCTGCATTTCTTGACGGCTGGCTCCTCATTATATCTTCAAAGCCAAAAACGTATCATCTTCTAATTTTGCTCCTTCTATGTATATAGGACAAAAGAATATATTGAACTTTCCATTCTTTCTCATTTTTGTTACTGGCAACCAATCTTTCCTATCCTTCTGACTGGAAAGGCCAGACCATCTTGTGACCATCTTTGACTTCTTTTAGAAACACCATGAGCATCTAACCAGGGCCCAATATTTAGCTGCTGAACTTGTCATTAAATTAATCCACTGAAAAATTAAAAAAATTTAAAAAAATTTAAATACTTCTAACTTACAATGGCACAGGGTAAAAATTCCTATTCCAAAAGGGAGATTTAGGGGAATAGAAACATATCAGACCAAAGCAAGACCAAAATATAGCAGGAGAAACATTAAATCTGAAAGCTTCATGTCCAGCAACTAGAACAGGTATTGGTGCGATGCAACCTCCAAAGGACTGTGTAACCTCTCCCTACAGTTTTGCTGGTTACAGCCCTCATGAGCCCTCTCTTGGGTGACTCTGCTCACTGCCTGTAGTGCCTTCCTCAGCAAACATTCCACATTCCTGGCATCTCCAACTTTCTGAGGTTCCACTGCACTTTTGGTTTAGTCTCACAGCCTCTCACAGCCTCATGTATTAATCTCTCAGGAACACACTCCCCAGCCTCCCAGGCCTTTGTCATGGGAAGATTACTGGATGTGTAATTTGGAAAGGTGTAGTCTCGTCCCCGACTCCTTCCTTCTTTTTCTGCTTCATGGCTTCATGGGTTGAACACATTTTCCTCTGCCACATCCTATTTCTGCTGACCATAGTGACCTCTTTTACTCACATACAATTAATCATTAATGGAGTCCTTGCAGCATTTCTGTTTTTACAGTCTGCTACAGTTCAGTGCTTCAAGAGGCCAAATATTTTTTCTATCTTTCTCTCTTTCTTTCTTACAGGGAGTGAAACTCATAAGTTTGGACTGAATTTTACTTCTATGATAAAGTTATGAATAGTCTGTTAAAAGCACTCTGTTTTCTTTTAAGTAAAGATTTCCATTAAATCAATAATTATATATTTAAATTTCTGGGTGTTGTACTTTTTAGGGAGGAGCATGCTAAGGTAGGGTAGGTCATGCAGCGGTAACAATGACAGTGAAAGCTTAGTAGCTGCTAATAATGTGTCTCTTTTTCACATTCATGCCACAGATCTATTGCAGGTTAACTGGAGACTCTGCACTATGTCTTTTTCTTTAAGGCCCAAGCTGATGGAGTATTTGCCATATTGACTATTGCTGGTAGCCACAGAAGAAAAAGAGAGCTCTAGAAAATGTGCCCTGTTCTTAAAATTTCCTCCAAAACTGTAAAAGTCATCTCCATAGACATTATTTACCCAAAGAAGTTAAATTGCCACCATAAACTTCAAAGGGTCTGGAAAATGCAATTCTATAAACTCAATCAATTTTATCTGGAAGTGGAGAAAGTCAGAAATATTTGGTGAGAAGCACCAATAACTACCAGTAAGGTCTTAGGTAAGAACTAATATTCACAGATGGTGCAGAAAGTATTATATGGACTTAAAAGTAAAAATGTTGTTTTTCAAAGTTAAAATAATTAGTAAACACTTAGTAAGGTGCTAATTGTTCCCCATTGACTTGTGGCTATAAATTCCTAGAGACTAAGGATATTATGGAAATCATTCCATCAACATAACATAGCTTAGTGGCTTTGGAATCAGACTCAATTCCATGATTTATTTGTTGTGAGAATATGTTGCTTCCTCTACGGGGCAAAAAATAGATCATGATAGTCCCTAGCCATCCCCCAAACCTGCAATTGTATCCAGAGAATTATAGCATTTTTAAAACTGAGTCCCCTTGGAGTATAAACCTGGAATTCATGTTTTAGCATAAAGCATTTGGCTCTCTTTTAATATAGCTGTTTTCTCTTTTTCCTAGATATACAACTAGACCTTGCATAGTTTAGTATGTCCACGTGGCTAATTTCTAGTGTTGAAATAAGAGTGTAAGTGATGTGTACCATATGCAAGCTGGACTAGCACAGTCCTCCTATGAATGATTTTCATACTCATTGACTTTTTACCAACCTAGGCAAGCATGTTGATCCCAGACAAGCCTGTTGATCCCAGAAGTCATGTGTTGAGGATCACAGAGCCATATAATAGAAGGAACTGGGTCTCTAAATTATTGCTTGAGAAAAAACATCTACCAATCAGGAATGGCCATTTTAGACTTTACTTGGGCAAGAAACTTTTAATATGTTTGAGCTGTTATTCTTTATGGTTTGAGTGTTATAGGAATCAAGCATTCCCTCACCAAATACAAGTGTTTTTGACAGTGTCTTGGTGAGCTAGCAAGGAGACCCTCTGAAGAGATTATTTGCCTCCAAATGTTGGCAAAAGTTTCTTGAAGAAAGGAATGGAAGAAGAGGAGGGCTAAATGAAGAGTGGAAGATCTATCTTGGAGATGGATACTCAGTCCCAGCTAACTCCATCCTTTCTTAGAGAGGTAATGTCATGGGTGAGGAAGAGATTCCTCTCATTTTTGTGTGAATACAGAATATTAAATTGTTTGGAGAACTTGGGTATGGTGGGCAATGTCCAGGTGGGTAACAGTCCTATCAAATGTGAGAAATTTGTGCTCTTAAAACTTACTCTATCACCTGCTGGAAATCTCCATGATTAGAGTAGTTCTTTGGCATTGATTCAGAAGATTGTTAAATTGTGTGAAAGTTATCAAACAGCGTAACTGGTAAACCTCAAAGCATGGATTAATATGGGGGACCTAGTCAAAATCCCCAACTGTCTGTATGAGGCATACAGCAAAAGGATGAAATAAGAAACAGACAAATTTAGTAATACATGTAGTGGGGCTGGGAGGTCAATGCCTCAGGATGGGCAGAGACAAAGACACTTTAGCCTAGCCACTATATATTAGCCAGTGTAGGGGAGTGGGTAGGGTGCTCTTCTTGGAAAGGTGTAGAAGCAGTGGTAGAATGGGCCAGTTTAACACCATAAAAGGAACAAGCCAAGATTCATCCTCACACCTGGGTGCTAATCTCATTGACTGAGAGAGGTAGGTGATTTATGCATTCCAAAACCATGGCCCACAAGGCAGGCAGGGTAAGGACAGCCGAGAGCATACTATGTCAATTTACAATTCCTGGTCCCCAACAGACAGTGTCTGCAATATGAGAACATCAGGAGAAGAGAACTAGGAGGCTGGGAATAGAAAGGATCCTCAGTTTTAGTCCTAGCCTGACCAACTTGATGTATACTTTGAACAAGCCCTTGTAGCTTTATTTTCCAACTTCCTGTTTTCATCTTCTTGTTTCTTTCTAGATTCACCTCAGATGTCACCTCCTTCTGGAAGTCTTCCCTGACTCTACCCAGGTTAAATGCTCTGGTAAAATGTGCTCTTCGCCAGTGCTCTATAGAGGAGCATTGTACTTCATTCCCATGACTGCAGCTCCTTGCGTAGACTGGATATTCTTGAGGGCAGGAACTATGTCTTCCTTAATATTGCATCTCCAGAATAGGGTCCAGGGTCTGGCATTCCAAGGATGTGTTGCATGCATTAGTAAGTTGTTTTAGGAAAAGTTTGTGTCCCATAAAAAGAAAGGGGATCAAGCTACTGTATCCCAAAAGACAGGATCTGAACTGAGACCTAAACAGTGAGAGAAGAGGAAAGAGGAATTCCAAGGAAAAGAAGCCACATGAGCAGTACTTTATGCTGGTTCCGAAACAGCCTTCAAAGGACAGTAGAGTGGCCTACAAGTCCTTTAAAATCTTAGGTGTCATATCCTAAAGTGCAGAGACTAAGAAGAGCTAGCTGGAGCAGGGTCCTGCACCATTGTCCCCAAGAATGGCCTGTCACATTCAATGCCATCTAGCTGTTCACCTCATGCTTGGACTCTGATCAGTAATGCTGATGACCAGGGATAAAGTAAATAAATAAAGCTATATTAGTATCAGCTCCATTGGAAACATAGGAAATAAATTGTTTGCTAAATGGGAAAAGAAAAAATCAATAGGAAAAGAAATGCTATTTTTAATCTTCTGAGAAGAATTTTGTAAACAATGAAAAAGGAAAAAAATAAAAACCATGAAAAAAATCTGCCATCATCCTTTTAACACTTATTTATTATTACTTATTCTACATCATCCCAAACTGCATGATAACTTAAATTTTCATTTTAATTTCAGTGCATCACATAATTTAACCTATCCTTTAACAGCCTTTTTTAAGCTGAAACTTTTAAAAGGTCTCAAAAGGAAATACAACTGGGGAAGGGAAGGTAAAAAGTCCCATAACCTTTTAGAGTAGTCATTTAATTTCTTTTTTTCTTTTGCGGCACCAGGGATTGAACTCATGACCTTGTGCTTGCCAGGCAGGTGCTTAGGCCACTGAGCCAAACTCCTGGCCCAGTCTGATCTTAAAAGGTCTGTGCAAAAATATGGTAATACTAAAAGAAATAAACATGGACAATGTGAATGTTCCTTAATGGCCATGTCTTTCTCTCTCTCTCTCTCTCTCTCTCTCTCTCTCTCTCTCTCTCTTTCTCTCTCTCTCTTTCTGTCTCTCTCTTTCTCTCTCCTTCTGTGCTTGCATGTGAATTCAAATTATTTAAGCCATTTTGGTTGTTTTAGGAGAGTATACTTTCATTCATTTCTACCAGATTTGACATATTCTGAGACAAAATTTTCTTTTTTCTGGGATTTGTCCTACAGATCTTATCTGATAGATTTCTAGAATTTAGGAAAACACCCATATCAGCTAGCAAATGTTGAGTGCACACTTTGTGCTAGATACTGGAATAAGTACTATAAAGTTTTTGTTATTTGATTGCCACTGCCCCATGAGACAAGGACTATTATTGCCTACATTTTATAGAGAAGGATAATGAAGCTCAGGGAGGTTAAGTAAACTCTTGTGCCCAAGGTCACAAAGCTAGGAAGTAGAGATGTGAACCCAAGCCCAGCATATGCTCAAGGTTATGGTTTTAGCCTCATAAAAAGAAACTGATTAGTAGGAGCAGTCAGAGATAGGAAATTCCTTTCTTATATGGCCCTGCTTAATGATCTACTTCTGCAGCTCTCTTGGGGAACTATTTTTCACTC
>RJWT010046586.1:0-11434 GCA_004365215.1 Cuniculus paca | reverse complement strand
TCCTTAAATCAGCAGTGTCATTTTCCCCTGGGAACTTGTTAAATATAAACTCTCACCTCTTGCCCCAGACCTACTGAATCAGAAACTCTGGAGTAGGGCCCAACAATCTGAGTTTTAACAAGTGCTCCAGGGATTCTGATGTATACACAAGTAGAGAACCATGGATGTTGAAGTGTGACAGAAAAATACCCCTTAGGAAGCTGTTGCAGTCATCCAGGGATAACAGTGACTTAGACTCCGGGAGAAAACATGTGGAGATCAAAACAGATACATTGAATATCTGTTTGATAAGAAACAATGAGCAGACTTACTAATGGATTAGATGTAGACATGAAAGAAAGGGAAGTTAAGAGAACTCCCGAGTTTGTGGGGATTTGTTTTGTTTGTTTTGTTTTGTTTTGTGACAGGGTCTCACTATGTTGTCCAGGCCGGCCTTGAACACTGTGTGGTTCAGGCTGGCCTTGAACTCATGATCCTCCTGCTTCAGCCTCCCAAATGCTGGCATGACAAGCATGTGCCACTGTGCCCTGCTGAGTTTGTGGTTGAATTGTTGCTATTCCATAACTTTTGCTTCTTACCTGCTAGGTATGAAAATATAAGCAAAACGCCAAACACAAAGAAGCCCCGTTGGGAAGGGAAAAAGTTAGATAACTAAATTATGATTTGACTCAGTACTTAGTAGTTCCATTTCCCTGGTAGTCATCTATACTCTTGGAGTCTTAGTTTTCTTGACTGTAAAATGGGATTCTTGGTAACCTATCTCAAAAGATAACCTTAAGGCAAAGCATTAACTTTTCCATATAAATGGAAATTATTGTCATTGACATTGCTCATGCTAGGAGGGATGAGGAGGGACTTGAATCTACCCACCTGTTATATGAAATTTCACTAAAAACTTTCCATTAGCGGTATCTAACAATCTTTATGCTGGATTCTCTTAGATAGCTGTAGTTTCAACAAAAAAATTTTTTTAAATCTTAATGAGTATGCCTGATTAATTCTTATACTTAGAAAGTACTCTACAAGAGTATTTCACTTTGTAAGATTTCCATGCCAAGTAGTGTGTAGAATACAAAGATAAAATTGATTTGCTGTTGTTGAAGAGTTTATAATCTTATAAGAGATAAAAATATATGTGAAATGTTAGAAAGGGCATAATTAAATTTTATAGAAGTTCTGCAAAGGTAAAGATTTTCAAAGACAACTGCATGCTACTAAAACTAACTTGTAAGTAGTAATGTATCACTGACACTCTGGATCTCTCGATGGCATTATATACTTCTCTGAAATATCACAAGTCTCAAAAGAGAATAAACAATGTAGAAACTCTCCAGAAACCCAGAGATTATCAAGTCTACTTCTGAATTTTAAAATGAAAGAGAAAAGCAGATCCAGTACACCAGTGACCTCCATATAGATAATATCAGCCAATTTTTCTAGTATATAATATTGAAACAAACATAAGCAAGTCCAAAAATTGACTATGCTAAGGAATGGTTTGCTTAAGAAATTTTGTCTTAGATTTACCTAAATCTGGTAGTAGATACTCAGGGATGTGCTAGAATTGTTTTCTACTAATTAATTATACCTAGTGAGTAGATGGCTCATAGCCAAAATCTTAATGGTAGTTAGAAGGAAAGGAGGATATAAAAACCTTTGAGCATAAGTGAGTGCAAGCTTTTGCTTGTTGAGGATTCAATACTACCTGAAGCAGGAACCAGCCATACATCTCCAAGGAGAATTTCGCAATCAGGGAAACCAAAAGCATACTAATTATCTTCTGCTTTGAGTAGTCACCACTGAACAGACAAATTTTCTTATTCTTTGCAATTAAAGAAACATTTGCTTTTCCCCAGATTCATTGGTGCCTTTTCGTGAATTTATACATTACAATAGCAGGTGCATGACCTAGAAGCTGTTTAAAAATAAAGGACAGCTGTAGACAACTATTTTGAAGAAAACAAGAGACATTATGGTAGCCATTGTTGATTTCTTGTCTTGTTTTGAAGTCATGGAATGCTTTCACTCTTCTGTTTGACTGGTTTTGTTCTGTTTTGTTTTGTTTGATTTTATTGTGTGTGATGATATGGAGCTATTTTGAAGAAAACGAGAGACATGATGGCAGCCATTGTTGATTTCCTGTTCTCTTCTTTGAAGTCCTGTGTTGCTTGCATTGTTCTATTCTAACTTGCTTTGTTTTGTTTTGTTTTGTTTTGTTCTCTTTAAAATAAAACAAAAACTGAAAAAAAAAAAATAAAAATAAAAGAGTAACCACACAAACCAACCACTATGCCAGAGCAATGTAATTTCCCTCTATTTTTCTTTGGGTTTGAAAGGGTTTCCAGAGAAGAGAGTCTATAAATACAGGATAAATAGTATCTATGCACCCCTTCATATCCACTGATTCCACATCCACAGATACAAGCAACCACAGATTGAAACTATTGCAGCAAATATTTCAGGAAAATAGATATTTTCATGTGATTATTCTCTGAACAATAGAGCACAACAACCATTTACAGAGCATTTACATTTTGTTAGATATTATAAGTAACATAGACATACTTAAAATATGTGGATTTATGTGCATAGTTTGCATGCATATTTTAAATAAGGGACTTGCATGAGTAGCTATGAAATTTGGTATCCAGAGGAGTTCTGGCACCAGTCCTGCATAGCTACCAAAGGATGGCTGTATGAAAGTTCCAGCAAGTGAGAATATATAACTAATAATAGTGCCTGGAAAATTGATTCTTCATGTATAAAATAATGAATCTAGGCCCACATTTCTCACCTTGTGCTAAAATAAAGTCAAGTGAATCAAAGACTTAGATATAAGAACAGAAACACTGAATCTGATGGAAGATAAAATAGGTAACACTCTTGAAGACACAGACATAAGCAAGAACTCAAAAAAAAAAATTAGATGCCACAAAATAAAAGGACCATTCAAAACATGAGAAATTAAAATGAATAGACATTTTTCAGAAGAAGTAGATAGCCAATAAATACATGAAAGAGTGTGCAGCATTTTTGGCTATTAGAGAAATGAAAATCAAAGCAACACTCATTCCATCTGACTTCAGAAAAAATGATTATCATCACAAACTCAAAAAACAAGAAAGGCTAGCGTGGTTTTGAGGGGAAAACAAACCCTTCTACACTGTTGGTGGGAATGTAAATTTCTTCTGGATATCTTCCTCTTGTCAGGTAGCTCTAAAGAAAGGAGTTGTCAAACAAAAGTATTCCAGGTCTTTCTTGTCTCAAACAAGGAACTGGATGAGACAAGCCAAACAGAGTGCCAAATTTCAATGACGGAGGGGTAAAGGGGTAATGGAAGAACTAGTTCTAGAGAGCAAACTTGGGCCAAAAAAAAAGAGTAAAACAGAAAAAAAGAACAAGCATAAAAGTACACCCAGAGTTTGGAAACCCAGGGTGAGCTTCTTCCAAGTCACAATAGCGCACTCCTCGTGACATCTGGCCTCTTATGCTGCCCACATCTTGTGAGAGCCCTAGAGAAGTTCTACATACAAGGTCCTGAGAATCAGGTAAGGCCAGCCTGGCATCTTGAAACTGACAGGCCCCACCCACTTCTCCAGGCAGCTTTTCAATTTTATCCCCAGAAACATAAATCCCATAAATTTTTATGGGGTGCTGAAAGAGTAGTGACCTCTGTCTTCTATAGCTTCTTCAAGCTAGAAGGGGCTGTAGACTTTACCTACTAGGGATCACGTACTCTTCGACTACCTTGGAGCATTGTGGCTAGCTGACTGGGTTGAGGAAAGAAAAATTCGTCAGAAAGTAACAAGAAAAGTGTTAGTGACCCCCGAGCTGCCTGTTTGAATGAAGAAAGAAACTTTATTAGACCAAATGTGAGGAGCAAATCAGACTTCCACACTTCCTGTAGAGAAGAATGTAAATTAGAGAGGTATGTCAGGTAAATTATCAAAGAGTCTGAAAGCCAGGGCTTTAGCAAGACCTTGTTTACTAACCTGTAGCAGCCATGAGGCCTTGCTTTTTAAAGAGAAATCTCAAGTCTTCCAGATTACAGGAGTAGCTTTTTCCTTTTGAGTGATCTTTCTTTAGACAGTTCATGTCGGACTAGCTTTAAACTAGAAAAATGAACCCACTTATCTATCTCTGCCACCTTTCTTGCAGTGGGTGTTGCAAGAATTACTCTTCCATTTTGGCTTTAATTTGTCTGTTGATGTCCCCTTTCTCCAAGTTTTCATGGGCATTTGGCCTCCAGGGCACCAGGAGGTCCCCCTGGGCCAGGAACTGGCAGGACTCCATTCCCATGCATTTGGATATCTTGTTGTACTTGGCCCAGATTAATGAAATATTATAAAGAGTCTCATGGTCTCTGGATCTACAATCATATTAGAAGATGGAAATGGCCTTCTCCATAATATCTCAAATAGGCTCAAACTTTGCCAGTTTTGGGCATGTTATAAACCCTCATGAGTGTTATTGGTAACAATCAGAGCCAGGACTCAGACAACTCTTAGCAAGTTTTTGCCAGAGCACACTTTAGGGTCTGGTTGGCTCTCTTTACCTTTTCAGAGGATTGAAACTGCCAAGTGGAATGAAAATGACTCTTTATGCCTAAAGTCTTTGCCACTCCCTTGCAATTGACAGGTCCCACCCACTTCTCCAGCCAGCCTAGATTGGCCTTGAACTTGCAAGGATTCTCCTGCCTCAGCCTCCTGAGTGCTGGGATTACAGGTGTGCACCACCACACCCAGATATGTTCAAGTTTTTTAAAGAGACATTTTAAATATATCTTAATTAGGGTAGGAAATACCTAATTGATAGCCAATATATTAAGTAAGGTAATAAATTTTCATAATTTGGCTGAGACTGAGAGAGAATCCCAGGATATGGGACTTTGTCTTTTAAAGCTAAAAGAAGTTGACCACATTACTGGTGAGAAGATTCAAGCCATGTCACAAGAAGACATACTGAAATTTATTCTATCAGATATGTAGACATATTATTAAGACTAATAACTATCATTTAGTGTACTTACAACTTGGCATACTGTGAAGCATTTTAGATTAATATCCTCACTTAATCTTCACAACCGATAAGTAAGCGTAATTATTTTCTCCATTTTAATGAGTAGGAAATCAGGGTTTGCAATACCTAAATAATTGACCAGTGAGCCATCTAGTAAGTCATAGAACCCCAAGTACATGAGCAGCTAAATTCCAGAGCTCACTAACTTTAACCCTTCAAAATATTGAAGGGTACTACACAGCTGCTTCCGTATTTGAAAGGCTGTCATGGAGGAAGAAAGACGACTTATTTTACAATGGTTAGAAGTAAGTGAAGTCATGGAGAAGCAAGGGTCTGTATTTCTAAACTTTCCAGAATAGTACAGCCTGCTTCAGAAAAGAGATATTCCTTCAACTTGCTAGGAGTTCCTAGAGGTATACAAGCATTGTATAACTGGCCTAATTGTTAAAATCTCTCTTAGCAAGAAGCTACTATACTATCTTTAAGTTTATTTTTATAGCAAGTTCAAAATTAGGAAAAGACTCTTCCATTGGAGGAGATTGACAGATTGATAAGATAATCTTTAAAAACACAACAGAAGGGCAACTTGCTTTATTTTACAATAAAATTTATGATTTATCATTAAATCTCCATGTCTTTTTAATAAATACTGAAATACTGTATGCCCCCTTCAGTTCAAGTTTGAGTGTAAATCATAAAGGGTCCATAATCCAAAACACTTTATGTGTTTTTATAATCACAGAAGGCTACTTTGCTTTCCATTCATGATTAATTTTTTTGATGGCTCCCTCTAGATCTTAGAAAATAATTAAAACTAATGAACAATCTGCAATGGCAGTAAAAGTAAGGAGCATATTGTTTCCTGTCTGAGCTCCAAGCTTGATCAAAGGGAAGACTCGCTGAGATGCAGTGACACTGATATTTTGTGCTTTGCTTCCAGGCCACCCACTGAGACCAAATAACAGCTTCAGGGAAAGTCATGAATTAAAATCTTTTAGTACTTTATAGAACAGAGTCTGCAAAAATACAATTAGTTTTTGTAACTGCTGATTCCCCAGTAGAGACAGACTCTAAGATACATACTTTTTATTTTCCCTTACCACTTTCCGGTATCATCACTAGAACAATGTTTTTCTTAAATCAGGTCTCCTACTCATACATATCACATAAACCAGTGTGACGGCTGCTGGAAGAAAGAAAAAACATTCACACTACCATTTTATCATATTTTTCCAAGTTTAATGATGTTCTCAACAGATATAAGAAAGAATATTTTATTCAGAGGTTTACACAGTCAGAATAAAGGAGAGACAAGCTTCAGGTTAAGTTGATTGCTTGAAGAGCAAAAAGGTTGAATTGTGAAGTCCCTCTATAAAAGGTAAGAGAGAAATAGGAATTTGGAAGAGAAGTGATTATTTCCACCTCTCTTTCTGTTGTATATCCACTGCGGCTCCATCTCAGAAAAGAGGTTTACTTTTTTTGGTTGACACGGCACTCAATTTAACTTGAACACTCAATTAACAAATTGTAATGAATCATAATAGAAAACTTGTCTTTTTAAATTTTTCTTCTGCAAATGACAGAAAAATAAATTTCATGTATTAAAAATACAGTCAAAGTGAATTAGCTTTTAACACTGGTCACAAAGAGGATTTTTAAGATAATAATAAAAATATAGTTATTTCTTAATTGTTCTAAAGTTTATTATATTTGGAGCCTTCTTCAAACCTGCAGTTTCTTCCTTCTTCTATCTCCAGTTTTTATATTTATTGACTCGAATTAGGAAGGAATAAATGCTCTTGAAGAATTTAGTGAAAGATTGACAAAGACCAGCTGCCAGGAGTTGTTAGATTTCAATCATCCAAACTTGCTCCATTTGCTCATTGGTACAGCCAAGTGAAAATTAATAATACAGTTCCAGAAGCCCAAGTTAGAAAGATGCTACAGATTTGCAACAAGTGTTGACCTTACGCAGGACAATCAAGTTTTGCCTTCAGAATATTCCCTCAGTGCCTCTACCTTCTTCTATCTGTTATAGGATCTTAAAACCTCAAGAATGGAAAACCTTAGCTATTCCCTCTCTCTACACTAAGGTCAAAACTTGCTCTTAGGAAAGGATCTCACAGAATTTCAGATGAGTTTTTTAATCTTCTGTAGAATAAAAGATAAAGTGGGTTATAAAGGACAGCAAATACGTGTGGGTTGGTGGAAGAAAATTCTTAAGGAATGAGGACATTTAGAGCTTGAACAAGGTAAAGTACTGAAGTTGTATTTTATGTACAACAACTTGGCATGCACCTACAATTGTTTCCATTTCTAAAACATAAACAAGTCCATAGCTCTTAACTCAGATCCCTTGACAGCAGTCTAGATTGAGCTCAGCAATATGTGGTCCATAGGTCAAATCTAGCCCCGTACCTGCTTGTATTTGGCTTGTGAGCTGAGAATTGTTTATGCTCTGAAATGTTTTTTTTAAAAAATCAAGAAAAGAATAGTTTGTGACACACAGAAATGGTATGAAATTTAAGCGTTAGTGTTCCAAATAAAGTTTTACTGGAACACCACCACATATATTCATTACACAGTGTCACTAAATGCCTTAGCACTAGAGTTGTGGGACAGAGTAGCTGTAACAGTGCAGGGAGCCTAAAATGCCTAAAATGTTTACTATTTGACCCTTTAAGAAGAGCTTGCTGAGATCGAGGCTAATAGCTTTAAAACAGTGTTTTTAGATTCAGCAGAGCGCACCTCAGTGCAGACAATGGGAAAAAATGTCCTGAAGAAGAGACCTCATGGAAACCATATTCTCTTCAACCAGAATCTTCTGCTTTCACCTACTCTATGTTTGTAAAACCTAAGATTAAATTCATGAAATGTTTAAGATTACTGTGGCAAGTAATGACTTCTTGTTGTAAATCACAAAACACTTGAAATAGCTTTCCTAACACTTTCCAAAATAAACAATATGGAACAGACAGCATTCTTTACAGGAAGCAAGGGGATACTAATGTGACTTCATCATAAAAGCACAAATTTCTTTTTTTTTAATTAATTTAATTGGAATGTTTTAGATGTACATAATGATCACAATCATCATAGGGAAATTGTACCTGTACACGTTATATCTTGAGTCTTCTTTTTTTCCTGGTTCCTTACCCTGCCTTCAACCCCTCTTCCCCTTCTCCTTTAAAAAAGCTTTGTTTCCATTTTTTCTTTTCTTTTTTTTTTTTTTTTTTGCGGCACCAGGGATTGAACTCATGACCTTGCGCTTCCCAGGCTGGGGCTTAGGCTGCTGAGCTAGATCCCCAGCCCTGGTGTTTTTGAGACAGGGTCTCACCATGCCATTCAGGCTGGCCTTCAGCTTACTTTGTAGCCCAGGCTGGTCTCGAACTCACAATGATCCGCCTG
Source organism: Cuniculus paca (assembly GCA_004365215.1). Lineage (NCBI taxonomy): Eukaryota > Metazoa > Chordata > Mammalia > Rodentia > Cuniculidae > Cuniculus > Cuniculus paca. Next base: position 3,007 of record RJWT010046586.1, on the reverse strand, counting down.
TCTCAGCCTCCCAAGTGCTGGGATTAACAGGCGTGAGCCACCCTGCCCGGCTTTTTTTGGGTTTTTTTTGGTGGTACCGGGGATCGAACTCATGACCTAGTGCTTGCCAGGCAGGCACTTAGGCCACTGAGCCAAATCCCCAGCTCCATTTTTTCTTCCATTGTCTTTCTTTTCCTTTCCCTTCCTTCCCTTCCTCCTCCTCCCTCCCTTGTTTCCTATTTGAACATTTCTTCCTATTTCCCAGTATCTATTACACATTTTGATCCTTATTTATCCTTTCAGTCTCTCACACCAAAGAAACAATCTGATATTTACACATGTGTATCTGATTTATTTCACTTAAGAGTATCATCTCACACTGTATCCATTTACCAAGAAATGTCTCAAGTTTATGCTTCTTTATGGCACAGTAGAACTCCATTGTGTAAAAAACCTCACATTTTCTTTATGCATTTCATCAGTTGTTGGACACCAATTTCTGTGAACTACTCAAGGCTCAGGTCAGTGCTTTTTCTCTCTTCATTTTGTGCCTTAGCTCCTCTTATCATCTTCACTTCTTCTTACCTCTATTTTATTTCTTCCTCTTTTCATACTAACTTCCTCAATCCTTCCATATTTTCTTCTTCTTAAACAAAGCTTACATGTGGCTTTGACTTGCCATCCTTATATCTTCTCATCCATCGCTATTTTTCAAATGTCTCCTGTTTGTCTCTAAGAGAGAAAAACTTAGTGGTTTACAGCTTTAATTTCATAGTCAGACTACACAAATTTAAATCCTGGCTTTTCTTGTTTCCCACTTCTATGCACTTCAGTTTCTTCTTGAATGAAATGGCCGTAATAATTTCACCTATCTCATGAGGTTGTTATGATAATGAAATCATACATAAGCAAAAATTATATAGAGAAAATACAATACAAAATTAGATAATACATTATTATATGCATTATATCATTAACTATTATTTTGCATATACATCTATGTATGTATGTGTACATATAGTAATATGTATAGATACATAGTTACACACAATGCCTGGCATACAGTAAGCATGATATAGATGTTTGTGGCTAGTGTCTGATTGCCTATGATCTGATTGGTTCATTGCAACCATGGGTAGAACCCCTGGTCAACATAAAATTCTTTTAAAGACTAATCTCTTTCTGTGTGTCTCTATGTATCTATACATATATTTCTATTTATACACATACACACACATATAAAATAAGAGGTATGATACAATGCGTATGCTATCTAATTATATGTAACGATTTCTCTATATAATTTTTGCTTGTATATGATTTCACCAGCAACCACTAGTGGGTCATATCAGCACAGGTTCATTACAGGGGATGGTAAGTTGCATTACTGGCTCACTCCTTTACTCATCCCTGTATCGACTCACTTTGTTGTGTAAGTTTGCAGTACCATCCTGCATGGGTAGGACACACTTTCCATGCCCTAATGCTGGGCTTCATGTACGACTTGCTTTGCTCAGTACAAAGTTGGCAGATATGCAGTCGAGTTTATACTTTTAGTCTTTTTCCATCATCATTAAAAGACCAGACCCAAACTGACCTACTGATTTCTAGAGGAAAATGGAAAACATGTACAACAGAAACCAAGTCTGGTCAAGCAAGCTGTTCTAAATCCCAGTCAAGCTGCAGATGAGGAGAAATAAGACATGGTTATTGTTTTGTGCCATTGAGCTTGGGATGTTTGTTTCACAGCACAAACTACTTTAGGGAGAAAATTACCTACAGTACCAGGCTGAACTCAGTAACATATCAATGTGTTTAATGAACACATACAAATTTGCAAAATCTATAGATCTCTCTAAAGAGCTGGAAGAAGACGTTTTGCTGTGGTAGTGCAAATTCCCTTGGGAATCCCCTTGAAACTCATCTGCTGTCAAAGGGTACTGCAGGTGTTTTGTATAACTACCAAAGGTGAAATCAATCTCCTCATCTTCAACCAGTGGGATTTCACGGGTTTCAGGAGAAAATGAATGGAGTTGATAGGAACAGAAGAGCAAGCTGAGTTCAGCATATTTGTGAACTGCAGATAGTTTCCTTCAAGGGAAAAGCATGAAGAGACCGATACACACATATACACAGAAATATGACTTCACTTTAAACTTAATCTTTATTGGTAGAAATTCATCTGTTGAGGTTGAGATGAGAGAAATAAGGACAAAGTAGTATATACAAAATGAAAAATCAAGATTCTGGTCTTGGATCCTGATATATTCATTTTCCAAACAGGTCCTGTGGTTTGAGATCAGGATACAGTTTATAGTCAACTGAAGGTCACAGGAAGAAATACCTTCCCAGGAGGGATACTAGGGATACTGATCATTGTCTGTGCTTGTACCCTGCATTCTAGGATGGCTTCTAGGTCTTATTGTCTATGTTTTTAAAGAGAGAACATTGAGCAATGGTTAACTACACTAATTATAGAGCCAAACTACCTTGGTTCAATTCCTGGTTCTACTACTTATTAGTTGGGTAGTATGGTTTGGATGTGGTTTGTCTCCAGAAGTTCACATGTAAGAACTTAGTCCCCAGTGCAGCAGCATTGAGGTGGTAGATCCTTTAAGATGGGGTGTCTAGTGAAAAGTGACTAAGTCATGTGGCTCTACCCTCATGCATGGATTAGTGCTAGCTTTCCAAAGTGGTTTGAATCTCAGCAGTGAATCAGTTCTTTCAAGACTGGGTTTTCATAAAAGGAGTCATCCCATATACAAAGACTCTTCTGCATATAGTTGATTCCTTTCTATTTCTCTACCATTTTGTGAATAGCCTAGGGAGTTCTCACTAATGTGCTGTGCCATGCGATCTGGACCTTCCAGACTGCTGAAATTATGAGCTACATAATTGTCTTTGTAAAGGATCCAGCCTTGAATCCTTTGTCATAACAATGCCAAGACACTGGGAAACCTTTGGCAAGGTATACAACCACAGTCCTCTTATGATGCTGTGATTAAGATTAAACTAGTTAAATCATATA
>RJWT010046585.1:0-11432 GCA_004365215.1 Cuniculus paca | reverse complement strand
GAATAAATTGAAGTGTATTAGGTCATCAGTGTGATTCTCATATCGTCCACCTGCATATTTTTTCAAGCATCTTCTGAATTTATTTAGCTCATTTCATATGTGTCCATCAGTAGAGCCAAAAACAGCTTCTAAATTAGTTAAACAATGTGGGGGAACATTTCATTCTGACCTCTGTGTGAATTAGCAGAGGAACTTGTATTGAACAATAGTAACAGGTGCATAGGAGATGATGGGGGAGTGGTTAATTACTACTGTAATTAACTAAGTACAGCTGGAGCAACCCCTTTCTACAGGAACTTCTGTACCCACCTTCCTTTCTGCTCCCTTCACAGACATTTATCTTCTGTAACACAACCTAAGCAGCTGTGACATTTACTTTGATTTTTCTTCCTTAGTATAACCCCTAGTGTATGTTATTGTCCAGGAAGCTTATGGGATAGGGAGGAAAAATCCAGTGAAACAAGGCATTTTAAAAGGTTCATGTTCCAAGCGTCTTCGTGACAGATTTTCCCTGTATTTTGTATCAAGAGCTTGTCACGTGGGTTCCAATCATTACTTTAGTCATCATTTTCCCAATTGAATTCGCTTTATCTTCCCTTCTCTTTATGGGTGACACTTACCTGGAAAAGAGGTTCATGCTACTTTCAAAATTGTTTCAAAATTGTTTAGCTGAATCCTGCTTCTCTTTTAGAGCGCTGCACACTGGAATTAATAAAATAATGTAGGTATCTGATAAAAGATGCATTTTAATTAGGCCCTTTTTGTCCCTTATAAACTCTCTCATTTCGTTGATGTTTGCCAAACAGTGACTTTTTAAAAAGCATTGTTATCAGTTTTTTGATCATTTGAAAGTATTCAGTATGAGATTTGTCCCCCTTCTTCTTCTCCTGTACAAAGAACAAGTGACCTTTTTTCAGGCTGAATATTGTTCTTTGCTTTGGTGTTCACACCACCACCATCTTGTATGCTCCTGTTACTGTTGTCTCCTCTTATTAATGTTGACAGTCAGTCAGAGGACAAAGCCAACCAAAGCAATTGCCTTAGGCTTAAAGTGCTGGCTACTTTCACATTTATGTCAGGAGGCTACCAGTCAGAGAGTTGGGGTGGGAGTGGGCAGTCACTGTAGGGAGTTAATAGGCAGAAACTCTGATAGAGAATGCTACAAAGGATCAGAGGCCAGATTTCTCAACAATTTATCAATGTTGCTTTCTACTCCAGTGTTACGACTTGTGTCTAGATATCCCCGCTAGGTGCAGTTGAAGGTGGGGCCTTTTCAGGCGTGGCTGAATCTAGTATCTGGTTCATAGTGCAATGCTAGCATTAAGGGTGCTAGGAATAAGGATGGGTAATTACTAAATCAGTCTACTGATTAGTTTAGCACCACCCTGATCCCTGGTAGCCTGGATACAATATAAGGGACAGAAACAGGCTTGTCTTCCCCCTTTTCTTGCTTACTTTACTACCTTCTGCCTATCGTGAACTGCTTCTCCTCTGCAGTCCCTGTGTGCCATGCACTTGGTGCCAGTCACTTATGGACTCAAACCTCTACAAATTGTGAGCTAAATAAACCTTTTTCACTTTATCTTTGGGTGTTGGGGATTTTGTGACAGTAATGAGGGAAAAGTAACTAAGACATCCACATTCTGTCCACTTCCCCAAAATGGCAATACTATCTATCCATGCATTTATATATCTGTGTCATTTTTGGCTTAGAACCATAGTTGTCACCTCTTGTTGTCTTCAGTTGAAATGAAATTTTTCGAGTTGTGATGGTGGCTTACAACATTAATGGTGAGGCCAAGTGATAAAATTTGGATGCACTGGAGGGTTTTACCGTGAAAAACACATCACATATGATTCTGTAGAATCTCTGGTTCACCAGCTGCTTCAGCTGAGAGACGTATGAAGACTGCTTTAGTTGCAAAATTCCAGAAATGAGACCTGAGTGACCACAACAATTGTGTAGTTCAGACTGAGTGTTTGTGTGAATTAGGATGCCTCATTAGATGACATCTCATCTGGGAGAGGCAGGAACCAGAGTTGGCAAGCAGACCCCAGCTGAATGTCAGTCCCCATAGATCTTGTTAACACACTTTCCTTAGGAATGGAGCACAGCCTTCCCATTTCTCCCTGTGACTCTGCAGTTGAAAGGTGCATACTGCATACAGGAGCAAGTGCCTCAAAAGGGAAAAGAGGGAACTGAAAAGGAATTTAAATAGTGGCAAAATCCACTTTGGGTCCAGGAAACTGAAGAAGTCATTTGTTTGCTGAAAGCTTGGGATGAAGTTGCTAATAAAAAAGATTTCTTTATCTTATGATTCATGCCAACTCCAACATCCTTGAGCTCAGCTTCCACAGACTTCTATGAAATCTCATATAAATGCTATCACACAAAAAAATAACGTTTTAGTATGAACGACTGGTAATACAATTTTCCAGTGGTGATTACAACATTTTTAGGTAGTAGAATTATACAAATTACATAGTTTAGGGATTGTGGTGTTTGATAAAATGAATTCTTGGACCAAATTTTGGTTTTACTTAAATTAACTGCATGTCTAGATCAGTAATCTTATGTTCTTAGTGTATCTGAAGTTAAAAAATGTACAACATCCTTTTAATTTTTATTTTGTAAATTTGTAATAATTCTGTAGCTTTGTGATTAAACATAATTTATCACATGCTTTTCATTTATACTCCCTCCCAAAAGCTCACTAAGATGAAAACAAAAGAATAAAAATTACACACACATATACACTATGAAAAAACATCCAGTGGTGGAAAGTGCAGTTAAGTAGAGCAAAGACGAAGGACTTAACAGAGACAAGGGTGCTACATAGACGCTCTGGCTAGAGAGAAAAGCAAGATCTGTACTTAATTTTCTTTCCAAAACCCAGCAAGGCTCTGGAAGAGGGTATAACAGAGCAGGGAAGGTGTGGGGCTGCCATCAGGAAGTTGGCAGTTATGTCTCTCTGGTGACAGAAGAGACCTCCTCCCCCCAGGTGGATAGACAGCAGACTCAGCCTTGCTAAGTCTAGAGGGAGAGGTCAGGTTCATTCTGAGTCATAGTGAGAGGCACTGAGTCCAGGGACAGTAACAGAACAGAGAGTGCAAGAGGAGTCAAAGTGAACACAGAGAGTTAAATGAAACTCTTTAAAACTCTGTAAGCACTAGTTCCTCTAAGGATATCGCAAGATTCCTTTCTGAGTACATGGCAAGAGTGAGTACAGAGGGTGGGGTTCCCAATATGAAATTAAAGAGGTCCCAGGGCTACAAGACTCTTCCTTCATTCTGATCTTCTGTTTTTAATTTTTTAAAAAAAATCAGTGTAATAACACTGGCTATTGAGGAAGTCCTTGCCCCCAAAATAAGAAGTCTAAACACCAAAGAAAAAAGAAAAACTCAAAAAATAGGAAACCCAGGCAGTAGATGAAAACTGAAACTAAAATTGTAATTTATATTCTCAAATTGCCTCCAATAGGATAGGATAAAAATGTAAATGTCAAATGAAGATTTTACATGAAAAATATTAAAATATAAGTGAAAGATTTGTTAGGAGAGCTTAAATGATGAAATGAAAGTGTCCTCATGGATTGAAGAAGAATACCAAAATGGAAATCATGATAGACATAAAAATGTAACAATATCAGTCCAGAAGGTATAAATATTGACTCAAGAAAGTATTATAAAAGTAAAAACAAAATAAGACAATTGAAACGAGAAAATTAGTAAACAAAGAATCATGAAAAATTTCCAAACCTTGAACACCCAGGTTTCTAGAAAATAAAACAAAAGAAAAAACCCCAACGAATATCAGCAAAATTACTTTTATGAACATATTACTCTAAGGTTCATCATTAGAGGACTTCAAAACACAGACAACCATGTACAAACATTTAAAAATAACAAAATTCAATAGTTTACATATTGTGGTTTAGATCTAAAGTATCTCTAAAAGTCACGTGTGTTAGGAAGGCGTTTGGATTGGGAAGCACATCATCAGCAGAGTGAATTCAGTAGCTGACTGTGGCCTGGTTGGAGGTGGTCACTGGAGGGATTTTTGTTCCTAGCTCCTCCCTTCTCTCTGTTTCCTGCCTGCTATGCGTTGAGCACCTCTTCGTGCAAGCCATTCTGCCATGCTGTTTCTGCCTTGGGCCAGCTGACCATGCACTAAAACAAGGACTCAAAATAAACTTCTGCTCCTTTGTATTGTGAGTGTGGTGAATTTTGTCTCAGTGAAAGGAAAATGATTCGAACACATATGGAGAACAAGAATTTAGGCTCATATTGCATCTCTCAAGTTAAATACATTAAGCTAGGAATCAAGGAAGAAATGTGATAGAATTCTGAAGTGTCCAAAACCAGGAAAAGACATTAAAAGAAGGAAAAACTGGAGGCCAGTGCCTCTCCTGAACATAAACTCAAAAATTCTCAACAAAATACTAATGATCTCAAATCCAAAAATACATGAAAATAATTATACCTAAGTATGATGTTTCTAGATATTCAAGACTAGTCTCATATATGGAAATTAATCATGCAATTCATCATCACATCAGCAAACTAAAGATGAAAAATCTTATTATCACATTTTTGCTAAAAAATGTATCAAAATATTATTATCCATTCATGATTTAAGCAAATAAAACAAAACTCAGCCTAGATAGATAAAGTCTTTCTCAACGTGATGTAGAACTTTAACAAAAACGTAGACACTAAACATACTTAATGATGAGAAATTAAATGCTTTCCTTCAAGGCAAAGGTTTTCCTTTTGCCACCCTTTCTCCACATCACAGTAAAAGTTTTACTATCTTATGCAGCAAGACAAGAAAAGAAAATAAAAACATATAGATAGACAAGGAAAAACTAAAATTGTCTTTGTTCACAGATGTCTGGGTTGTCTGTATAGACCAGTGGTGGTATAGACCATGGTAGGCTATCTGTATCATTGAATGATCTAAAAGGTTCACCATCACTAATGTGGGCCATACCAAAGAATTAACAAGCACAATAAAATAATTTCAACAATATCAACTGCAATTTACCATGTTCAGCACTAAGAATTCTTATTAATTTCTAATAGGAATGGAAATATCCAGCCACTTTTAAGGCAGCCTAGGAACTTTCTAATAAAGTGAAACTTGAGCTTAACTTACAATTCAGGACCTGTGTTACTCTGCTATATAGCCTCTTCAGATCCATTTCTTTCCCTAAAAAATTACGTACCTAAATTTCCTCCATATATTTTCATGACTTTAGGAGTCATTTCTTTTTATTTATGAATAATATTCAGCTGTGTGGCTGTGATATAGCTCATTTATCCATTGGCCTTTTGAATGACATTTTGGTTGCTTTCAGTTGTTTGGCAATTATAAATAAATCTCCTCTAAGCATTCGTGGGCAGATTTAGAGAAAGGATTCATTTGAGTAAATACCTTCTGAATTGACAATTATCCCACATGCAGAATGAATGTAGCCTTTGGCGAGAACCCCTACATTTTTTTTATCAGCTTCACATCTAGAGTTTATCTAAATTTGTCTGAGATGATAGGAGGTTTCTCAGAAAATGTTCCTCAGTCACAGCATCGCAAATATGGCTTTTCTTACTTTGAGAAATCCAAAGCAAGAGACCAGTTATTTGACACTGACTTCCCACGGCATCCTTCACACTCAAGCATTTATAATTGCAAATAAAATCTAGAAAAAGGGAGATCCATAGAAATCATGGGTCAGTAACTATTATAAAATTCAACCAAGCACTTGGTTCCAGTCCTTGGCTAGGGTTCATTTCTACCTTTCACAACTGATTTTCCATACCCATCTTTCTTTGTTTAAGAAACATGTTTGCAGCTAAGTAACTTACTAAGTCTCCTTGTGCATTGGGAAACAAAACACCTCTTTTTAAAGTAAAGGCTTTCTGTCAAACGCAGTCAAAGATAGAGGGGCAACTACAATTACATCTTATAAATTTTCTGAGTTTGTTATACATTCTTATCATAGTTGACTGTTTTAGACAAAGCCTCACACTCAAAACTCACAAGACAGATGGCTCTCTACTTTTGACTGAGCATAAAGTTCGCCTGGGCAACACCTTTAAAATGTACAGTGCCATTTATCTAAACAAGAGATTCTCTAAGACACTGTCTTGGACCTCTCTGAAGTCACAACAATGTGTCTTACACTGTCCTTCAGCGTGACCTTTCTTAAAGTCATATTGATTGGGAATGTCCTTGTTCTGATCTTTGCTCTGAGACTACTTATTTTTGCAATTTTTTGTGGGACAGACTGAGATAAGATACTATCTTAATTTTAAACCTATGAAGACCCAATTCTTTTGTGTTTCTTGTAAATCTGTCTGAAAATGGACCAATTTCTTTTTTCACTCATCTTCTTCCCATACATTATCATAAGTAGTCAAGTGAACCCAGATGGTATTTTCAGCATTCTGCCTTAGGATCTCCTTTGCCATATTCACAAGTTTCTTGGGTCCATTTTCTTTCTTTCATATTAGTGCAGGTGGCACTTTCACTAACATTGCTATTCATACATGGTTCACATAACTCTTGTCTTTGGTCCCCAGTAGTAATATTTTCACTGCCTTTACAGACTGTATAGTTGGGAAAGCAAAAGAATTACAAAAGAATCACTTAAATTTGAAACAAGTAAATGTCACCTATTTCAAGTAGTGCCTTAATTTATTTACCAGCTCTTGCTATATAATAAACTATCCCAACATCTAATGAATTTAACCAACTATCATTCAACTTGTTCACAGTTCTGCAAGAAAGAATCATAACACCTTAGAGATTGTTCTAATAATCTTGCTCATTGATGCAGCTATGTCTGCTTTTCCCCAAGGGAAAGGTTAGGTAGGATGGTCTAAACTAGAAATTGATTTAGATATCATACAGGGGAGATTTTTTTCTTTTTCTTTCTCCAAGATTCTGTCTACTCTCTTCTTCTCTGGATCTTCTCTCTACTTGACCTCTCGTATTACATAACATAACAGCTCAGGGTTCCCCAGAGCGCAAAGTGGACACTACCAGGTTCCATTGGGGCTTAGATTGGCAGCTGATACTGGATCTCTTCTAGCACATTCTGTTGGCTTTGGTGAATCCCAAAGTAGAAATGACCCATATTTAAAGATAGGCCAGCATAGGGGCATGAACACTAGGAGACCTGAGCAATTGACAAGCACACATGTAAGAGGGTACAGCTTCACATATTTAATCCAACAATATGTCTAGAGGCTGTGGTGTCCTTTTGTTGTTGAACTCCTCCAATTCATTTTCTGCCCAGTAGCAAGAGCATTTTTAAAAGTATGAATCAAATAATGTACCTCATTTTCTTAAATTTCTCCAATGTCTATATCATTTAAAAATACTTTATAAGATTCCACATAATTTTTTTGTTTATACTCTAACATTCTCTTTTCGTTGTTCCCTGTGCTGTAGCCACGCTGGCCTCTTCTCATTTCACTGAAAATAGCTAATCCTTGCTATAAAACCTTTGCAGCAGTCATTGACTCTCTTTGCAATGCTTCCTCCCAGGTATTTTTATGACCAAGCTCCTGTCATCAAACATCAGCTTCAGCAAGATGACTTCCTTTAAGAGATCTTTTCTATCTACTCATTTAAAAGTACTCCTATATCCTTCCTCCTGACACAGCACCTAATGTTTCCTGCTATTTCCTGTTTTATTTTTATTTGCCTCTGCTCATTAAAATGTAAGACCCATTGGGGAGGGATATTGTTTTGTTTCCCAGTGTCTACACAAAGCCTAATCCAATGTCTGTTAGAGTAAACCATAAAGATTAGTGAATAAGTCAAAAAGTGAACATTCCTTCAAGTATGGTGTTTGTACCACTATGACTATGGTTACTGGTTATTTAAAAATACCAATTACAGTAGAAATACTTTGGAACCTAAGTTACATTTTTCCATAAGAATGAATTCCAGGCTTGATTACAGGCCCCTTGTAGCTGCACTTGGTCATAAAGCAAACATGTATTCAGATAGATTCTTGTGTCTCCCTCAACTTATATTTGTGTGAAATTTCTGCATCAGTGCAATTAACTCTGCTTAGTTCACTTTCCTACTTCACTCACAAGAGTTCTGGGAAGATTAAAAATGAGTTTCTGTTTAGTGCTTGACAGAGGAAGCATTAAATAAAAGGCTGCTTGTATTATTGTCAAAAATAAAGGGAAATGACTTTTACACTGGAGTATGTCTTCACGTTTCATTCATCATGCTTATTTCAGTAAGCAGGCATTGGACCTTGAAGGCTCTCTTCAGAAAGGACTGTTTCATTATGCAATGCCTTCTATTTATTAGAGGTACTTCTGTTATTTAAATAAGATGCCTATCCTGAAATATAGAATAACAAGAATAACACTGATAACTAATAAAGAATTATTGTATAGGGCAAAACTGTACACCTTATTAAAATAGATGTTAAATTCACTATTGGGAATTATAGTTTAGTTGCTGGAAAGTTAAAACAGAGCCACAAAATTGGGATATTTCCACTTTTCTATAAATTCTCTCTGACACCAGCATGTATTCTTGCATATTGAAGGAAAATGCTAGTATGCTGGGACTATTTCCAAGCTCTGTCTTTTTTCTGTCTTTGTGAAGTCTGCCTACACAGCTACACATTTATTTTCATGGGTAGCATCATCTCAGTGCTTCCTACCTACAATTCTCTGTGCCAAGCCCTTTATATAACTTTCAATCTTTATGAACATGCCCTAAGGTAGATATTACATTAGGGATAGAAAAACTTTTTGCAGCAAAGTGCCACAGATTAAATATCTCAGGCTCTGCAGGCCATATGGTTGGTCCTTATTGTAGCTTTCTCCTGTTGCAATTTTCTGAAAGTAGTAGCAAAGACAGACAAAGACAGTATAGATAGTATGCAAACAAATGAGCATGGCCATGTGCCAATAAAACTTTATTTATCAACCATGAAATTTAAATTTCATGCAATGTTCACATGTCATGAAACATTCTTCTTTTGGTTTTTTAACACTTAAAAATATAAAAATCATTTTTGACTTTCATACCAAAGCAGGTGGCAGGACAGATTTCACCCACAGACCACAGTTTGCCCAATGCTTAGGCACACAGTTTAAGAAACCTGGAAGTCAGAGGACCCAGAGACGTTCTCCAAGTGCTATCCTCAAAGAGTGGAGGAGCCAGCACTCCAAGTTAGTACCTCTGACTGTGAGCATTATACCATATTGCCTCATAGAGAGTTATTTGAACTCTTATTTTAAAATTAAATTTTAAAAACCCTCTAGTTTTACCAAATTAGATGTTCAGAGCACTCTTGTTCAGCCTACAAACCTAATCAGTACTTACAGTATTATTTACATGGCAAGAAATGTTCCTCATTCAAATTCACATGTTTACTTGGGAATTATTTTGTTCTGGGGAGTGCCTGTGTATACACATACACACACCATGAAAGCAAATATTTCTTCCTTCATCAAGCATTTAAACAACAGTGTTATGATTTCAGCTGTGACGACTGATTTGTACCAACGTGCAAATAGTTCCGTTTTGAGCTAAAAATCAGTTTCTCTTGTAATCTATTCATTGTGCCAGGATTTGCAGCCCCCTACTTAAATTTCTGGTTGAGGATAGATGAAGTTTAGCTCATCAGCTAGATAGCTAGATAGGAGAGCACGGATTTCCTTTGGGTAATTCAGAGTGATCATGATCATTGCACAGCGCTCTGTCCTGACTCCTGTTAGTATAACTATAACTTATAGCTGAATGAGCATCTGGGACAGTGCAGGATACATGGTGATTTTCCCAACCCTGAAAAATCAAGCAACATGTCTGCACAAATGCTTATGTTCCTGCCTCCTCCTTCTTATGTCTTCACCACCCATCCCCTACAGTTTTCCTTCTCTTGGAGAGACCTGGGCCCTGTCTGTTTGTTGATGGTCTACTCATTTTCATGAACTTTAAAAACCTAACCCTTTGTATTTTAATTCAAAAGAAAGCATTGCTCCAAATCATCCATTATTTTCAACAAGGGCAAACTAATACAGGCTGTCCAGGGACCCCAAGCATGGGTAATTTATTGTTCTGAAATATTGGAATGAATGTGGTCCCTAGGAAAGCATTCTTCAAAATCAAATACCAAGCACTACTGTGCAGGAATCAGACTGTAAATGATTAAAAGCATGATGGCTCACTGGTCAGTTGTTCAGTCTGTCTAGAATCATTATGCTAGGAAGAGAAGTTAAGACACTGGAAAGAAAACCCTTTGAGGTCTATTCTCTATAAAGAAAGAGGATTAGAAAAAAGTAGGTCCTCCTCCCCCAACATCATAGACAATATATGTGTGCACAGAGCAACATAAACACGCCCGCCCACCACCCACACACACACATTGCTCCAATAGCCCAGGGCTAAAGGTTAAGGATTATAAGGGAAAAGCTTAAAAATACAAGTTTGAGCAATGATCTAAAACAGGGAAGAAAGAAGGCAAAGCAAATTTTACCGAGTCCCATAAATTTGCTCTCTTTTGGTGTACATAAGAATGTAGGTAAGAGGCATCTGCTTGCTCACCGTTGTGGCTAGAAGCCTAAGAAAATAAAATCCATTCAGGCTTGCTGGTATGCCTGCAAAGACTTCCATGTCACCTTTCTATGTTCTATGGAAATCTAGAACAACGAAGAGTATCTTTGCAATTAGACTGATGAATAAAAGCACATTGCCAAATCTCATCCATGAAAGTGTAAAACTCAGATGCCCGACTGCCCATTTACCTATTAAAATGTGCCATTGCTGTTGACCTGTGCTAATGGAGCAGGGTGCTGCAGTCCATTAAATTGGTCCTCAATTTTAAAAGATCAATTCCAGGAAGAACTGTGTAGGCTAAAATACAGAACCTCAGTATCACAAAGAATGGGCTTTAAGTAAGACAAAGATTTCATTTTTGTGGCCACCAAATATAGATTTGTGCTATTTACTGATTTGGTAACTTGTTGTTTATGCCCATTTCCCTTGGAGCTGGATCCAATAAAAGATTGTTCTGGGGCATTCTCATCTTTTATCTGAACTGAGCGAGTGAGTGAAGCTAAATTATTTCATGCAAAAGAAGCAACCCATGTAGCACTTCTAATTTTCTAAACTAGTTCTGATACCTTGCGATGCTCCAAGAAACCTAGACGGCATCTGTTTGCCACTCCCTCGTGTCGCCACTGAAAACAGTACAGATACGTGTGAGGCTTCCTCGAACCCACACATACAGAACGTGGAAATAGTAACTAGAATCTGAAATGTAACCAAAATGTTTTCTGCTCCAATTCCCAGTGGAGAAACATCAAATTTAAGGTTCCCAAATATTATTTTCATAAAGGAATGTCTGATGGTTTTGTACTGGAGATCAAATTTAAGGACACTCTTCCACTGA
>RJWT010046584.1:0-11434 GCA_004365215.1 Cuniculus paca | reverse complement strand
CTCCTATTTTCTCACATATTGCAATCAAATTGTAGGAAAGGGACTTAAACCAATCAAATCAAAGAATAAAAGCACTGTTGGACTTCAGAACCTTTTTTCCATATTTATCGGGAATTTTCTATCTTATTGAGTCTTTCAGTTTCTTACACTAGGGAGACAATGTGGTGTTTACACATGTGGGTTTGGTTTATTTCACTTAGAGAGTATGATCTCAAGTCTCATCCATTTACATATAAAAGCCTCAAGGTGATCATTTTTTATAGCTGAATAGTACTCCATTGTATAAAAGTACCACATCTTCTTTATCCATTCCTCAATTGATGGGCATTTGGGTTGTTTCCAAGATTTGGCTATTACAAATTGTGCTGCTATAAACATGGGTGCACATATATCACTGTGGCAAGATGATTTCACTTCTTCTGGGAATATGCCCAGCAGTGGAATAGCTGTGGCCCAAGGATTCTTAACTGTTTCTTTGGCCTTGTCTCCTCCAGACTTAAAGCTATAAATCTATCCAAGATGAAAATGCCTGGCGTCTGTCGAGGGCCTTCAGAAAAACCTTCTGTAGAGTATCTCCGACTGCTGATCACAACTATGACCCTCTTCAGCTGGAAATAACCAGAACAGGGGTGACTGTTCATCACCCCTTATCCCTTCGTGGAAGTTCAGGGTACTGTTTCAGGGGGGAGACTATATAGACAACTAAGTTAGGTAGAAATACTTTAGGCAATCATACAGGGCTTGGAGCAGTACAGAAAATAGAAACATATTACAACTGTGATCAGAGGCACATTTGTTGAAGGCCAGTCCTCAAGATAAAGGAGGAATGACTAGGCCTACATACCTCCCTGAGGGATAAACAATATACAATAATCAATATTACCTAGATAGGCACCGGTCACCCAGGTGAATGACCAGGACCTTCTGACTCATCTCTTCCAGAAAAGGTCCTTGTTCTTTCCATGTATACTTGCTATATGACTTGCTTCCCCATTGGATCAACATTACCTAAGTGGCTATGCCTGTAATCTTACTGGTTGATCATAGTTTTGTCTCACATTGTACTCACCTTGTGATTTTGCTCTATAAAACTTCTTTTGGGAAGAGTGATCATTGTAAACCTACTTTCCAGGTCCCTTCTTCTCTCTTTCAGAAGCTGTCTCTCTGTCAATAAAATTTTCTACTCTTAAACTCCATTGTTCCTCAGAATTCATTCTTTGATTTTGGGAACACAAACTTGGCATATTAGATATCTAGCATGTTGGCAGTTACATTTATTATTATCAGTAATATTATTAATATCTCTCAGCAGAACAGCTGACTGAAATTTTGAGCAGGTCATGGATATAGTAGGAGAGTAGAATCCAAACAAGCAAAGAATAGATAAATGGCATTCTTTATTTGTTTCAAGTTTTTTTTTGTGCTGATTATCAAATTTTAATGCAGAGGTTTAGAGCAGAATAATGACTAATTTTTAATGTACATACACACTCTATCTATCTATTCTTTTAATCTTCATAAATCCCCTTTGAGGTAGACAGGAGACTAAGGCACACAGATCAGTTCATATAATTAGCAAGGGGCAAGTCCAGGATTCAGACACTAGCAACTTGACTTCAACTTTTGAGGTAGCAGGAAATGAGCAGAGTGGTGTTAATTTCAATATAGGACATTAATATCCTTAAGAACTACAGAATAATATGCCACCTACTGCTAAATACCTTCCAAAGAGAACAAAATGTTACAAGAATTTGATGTTTTAATTAGAAATAATTATGCCTCAGATTAGCCTCAATGGCTATGATACTGCCACAGTGCAAAGCTAAGAATTCAATGTTTTAAAAGCCCTGGGCTAAACCAGGCACAGTGGTGCATTCCTATAAGCCCAGTACTCAAGAGGCTGATGTAGGAGGATTGCCATGAGTTTCAGGCCAGCCTGGGCTACACAGTGAGTTCAAGATCAGCCTGAATCACATAATAAGATGCTGTTTCCAAAACACAAATGAAATTTTTTAAATAACAATAAAAAAATAAAAGTTCTGGGCTCAGGTGTATCTCAGTGTTAAAGTTCATGCTTAGCATTTGCAAATATCTGGGTTCAAGCCCAAGCACCACCAAAAAGAAAAGAAAAAATCCTAAATTTGAATTGCAGTGTATCCTACTATAGACGACACTCATTCAATGACTTATCAATCCATCTGATCACTTATTCATTCTGTAGCCAATGAGATAGACAACCAAAAACTCATGGAATATAATGAAAACACTCTTCTTAGCCTATTGCCCCTTTTAATTTATTGGGTAGAATAGGAAGAAATCTTCTGCCACTAGAATGAATTTTAGCATGCCCCTGGACTGATCATCCCTAAGTAGCTGAAAGTTTCACTTTAATACACAATTACAGACATAGTTTCAATTCTGTAAATTAAAACATCCACATTCACATCACAAGAGAAACATTCAACCTCATTTAAGGGTCTTTTCTCAAGTAGGAAACCATGATGTAAATCTTCCTTTCCTTACACTAATATCTTGCTAAGTGGTGTGAGAGGAGAGTGAGGCCAAAAAGAAAGTCTTGCTTGACTGAGACCCAGCTGAGATGGCATCACATTCTCTAGGCCTAACAGTTGTCTAAAATGAACTTAGTTTTATGTGGAACCATTGTGAATTCCTCAGAGACCTGCCCCCCACCAACCTTGTCTCCAGTCTGAGGATGCCTGAACCTGAGCAAAAATATCTTATTGGGGCAGGAGCTTCCTCTCTAAGAACTAGATATCCTCACAGCCTGCACCCAGTTTTTTTTCTTCTGGGCCTACTCACTTCTTATCAGACAGAAATAAATAAAGTGCTTCTCCTCAGAGCATTCTTTACCTGAACATATTCTGAGAGTGTCCACCAATCCCCAAGAAACAACATCTCTCATTGGTGCTGTTACCAAAACCTTAGCCAGCCTGCTCTTTTTCAGTAAATTTCCAGGGCAAGAGCCAGACCAATCCCCTGGGCCTTAACTGCAGAAGACGTTGCTCAAACTGAGTGGTCCTGTTGAGGAAAGGTGGGCACTTACATCATTTATTCCTACAGTCAGGAGTGGCACTGAACGCACTAGCTGCTTCCTCCAAAGAAATGCTCTTCAAAGCCTCCAACCATTCTATTTTTGACCTCTGTTACGAGAGAGCATGCAACAGTGCTGCAGCCACTTTCTGCTAAGTTTTGTTTTAAATTCCTCTGGATGATCTGCCCAGCTACTTTGGGTGTGATAGCTATTGTGTCTTGATCTTTTGTAGAACCTTTCAGTCTAACAGCCTGCTAAGATTCATTCATTTAATCAGCAAACAATTATTGAGGGTCCACTGTAGTTTAGGCCTTTCCTAAACCTCCCCTCTCCTCATTTATTCTTCACCTTCCTGATATTAAATGTTATATATGAAGAATCACTCGCTCCCTCTTTTTCCTTCCCTCCATATGTTTCCAGCTATTTTTTTGATACATTGAGAAAATATTTCCTTTTCTATGTCAAAATAGCAAACAAATCAAAAAAACAACATTAAATTTGAAGCTGCAATAAATAATGAAAATATTGGATGTCAAATTATCTGACAGCATAGGATTTTTTTTCAACACAAAGCACTGAAAGCTGTCTGTTGGGAATTGTGCTGCTGCAAATAAACACTCTAAAATACGGAGAAGATACTTTACCATGTGCTTTTGGTGCCCAGTGCCACAAATAATGAGAAACAAACTGAGGATAAACAGGGGGCCAGTTGATAATTTCATTATTGCTAAAAGCACAACATAACCATACCATATTTTCTGTAGCATTTAAATACAGGCATAGGAAAAGTATACAATCAAAATAGGAATTGAAAGGAATACAAGTGCTCCAAGACTGCTCTGTCCAACAACTGAAACATCTAACAGAATTTCTACAATATTATATAACAGCTGTCTACTTTGCTGAGCCTGTGATATACCTGCCCACCAAAGTTTTTTAAGTAATCATGATGATCAATAGTTACCATTTACTTAGAGCTTTCTTTATACCTGGTAGTAGACTAAGGTCCAGCACCTAAGAATTACAGTACATGTTATTTAATTCTCACAATGGTCTTGTGAAGAATATATTTTTAATACTCATTTTATGGATGAGGGAGATGAGCCTCTGTGATTAAGACACTTACCTTGGTTGTGTGCTTTGCAAGTGGCAGAACTGCTAATTATGCCTGGTTCTCAGTAATATCAGAACTGCTCATCTTGCGCGCACACACGCGCACGCACACACACAAGCACACACTATGCTATGATGTTCTGCCCCAGAGGCACAGAAAAGCAGATGCTCCTCTCTTCATTTGCCTACTTGTATAGAAATGAAGGGGTGGAAAAGAATTCAGAACTCATCTGGAAGCCTCTGGTTTTTGTTTTGTTAAAAGCTATTGTTACTTAAGTGACCATTAGACTGCTGTGGGTGTTCATGAAACATCCAGCAAGAACAATGACTCTCTGGTATAGAGGAAGGATGGAGGGCAGCAGCCAGCAGCCTCTTGATTATCTCCCGTTGAACAGTGTATCACA
This sequence comes from Cuniculus paca, assembly GCA_004365215.1. Lineage (NCBI taxonomy): Eukaryota > Metazoa > Chordata > Mammalia > Rodentia > Cuniculidae > Cuniculus > Cuniculus paca. The sequence continues at coordinate 6,865 of RJWT010046584.1, read as the reverse complement.
GCACCAATTCAAAGATGTTGGGGGAAGGAGAGGCCTGGGAATATGGGGTTTCCCTCACCCCATATATTCAACTGGCATCTACAAAAAGTAGTATATAGGTAGTACATACCTTCTTATATCAAACTAACCCACAAGACAATAACCTACGTATGACTACATCTCTTTGGACTCAGTTTCTCTGCAGCTTTTACCCTCACCCTTTTCCACATGAATACCTGTATATCTGTCTTCCCTACTCTACCCCTTATGTTTTCTCCCACGAATATTTGTTTAGCATTTATGTATCAAGCACTGGACTAGGTATAAGGATATAGCAGAGTATGATAGGGATTCAGATTTGGTCTTCTTGTCTGGTAGATAAATCAGACAAATAAGCATACAATTGACTGGCGGAGGTGGCGAGGGCCTGTAGTCTCAACTACTTGGGAGGCTGAAGCAGGAAGATCACTTAAACCCAGGAGTTTAAGGTCAGTAGCAACATAATGAGATCCCCATGTCAAAAATAAATAAATAAGCAAGCAAACTATTGACAAACTGGGTTGTGAATAGTATAATGGGGATAGGTACAAGAGGGTCACACATCAGAGACGGAGATGTCAGGGAAAGTTACATGAGAAAAACAAAATCTTTCTCATCTTTCCTGTTTGGAATAGATTTGACCTCCACTCCAACCTAAATTATACTGTATTCCACTTTGGGATCTCTGGCATAGGGCCCTGGTGGCATTTTGGCTTGTATTAGTCACTCTGGGCTAGGTTGTCTCCTCAATTCCATTCAGTATAGTTCACCTCATATAAATACTATGCTAGGCTGTTCTGTGAAAGAGGAAAATAACAAAGCCAAACCAACAACTAGTTCCTTGATGAACTCATAGAAGTAAAGCTAGGGCATACCAGGGATGGATAAACCAATTGCAGTGATGGAGAACATGGGCATAGATGACAACCAAGATGCTTGATATGTTGACAGTGGAAAACATTTCTGAGTGGAAAGGTAATATGACAAGGTTATTTTTGCAAGGATTGTGGCTGAAGATAGAGACAGTGAAGGGGTAACTGCAGTAGTCTAGTTGAAAGGGACTGTCATCACTGGTAAGACTTGGCATGTGGGACAGGGAATTGTCATTATTGGCTTGGAGACTGAGTGTTAATTATTTATGTGTCCTCTGTAATATCCAGCACTGTTTTCTGCCCTGAATAAATGTCACAAATATTTGTGAAATTGAACCACGTTAAAGATTCAGTTTAAGAGTATGAATTTATGTTTTGCAGGTGTTTCATTCTTTCTGTTTGAATCCTATCACATAAGTCATCCAATCCCAGTTCACACACTGGTCCTTCCCAACACAGTCATCATCAGGTATTATGGGGAATTTCCTTCTCAGTGGCATCTCATTTAATATCCTTAATTACCTCATGTACCACTTTAATTGGTTTGCAGTTGTCTATACTGACAGATGTGGGTTCCTTTCTGGAGTCAGCTGGGGCTGCCCTACTCTTTCTTACCGGCTGAGTCATCTGGATCATCACTCACTGAGAAAAGTTGGGAGCCTGCTGAACTCCCAAGCATGTAATGAATGGGCTCGCATGGAGAGTTCTAAAGACCAGAAGGCTTTTAGGACCCACAATAGGGCAACTGTCCAGTAAACTCACGGTCCATTTAGGCATGTATTTTAGGAAAGATTGGAGGAATGTACAACAGTGGCAAACTGCAGGGACCCTAGAATTCCAGATCAGGTCCAATATTTATTTATACCAGGAGGGAAATTTTAAAATAAAGATTACCCATTTAGAAAATAATCCACCTCAAAGCATATGCTTAGAATAATGGAGTTAATGAGGCTATAGAGTCTCTTGAGTCCAATCAAATACATGGATTAGATTGGGGTCATGACTTCAACTTAATCAAAAGATACCGATGGTTAATTTTACTGAGTATTTACTACATGCCAGATACTTTTCTAAGCACTGTACTTAAATTAAAATATTTCATCCTTACACTTATCTTGTAAAGGGGTACTGTTGTTATCTCCATTTTGCAAGTGAGGAGATAGGCATAGAGAGCATAGTGGGCAGGTGGCGGAGCCCAAAAAGTCTGGCTACAGTGTGTACTGAATGTAATACTCTCCTACCTTTCTGAATTCAGATTATCCCTTGTTCTCATCACTGTGACTGTTATGGATTAAAAACTGGTGGTCAATTAAACACCAGATGAATTGAATCAGTGTGGTGCTCAATGTAGATAGCCCACCTGAGGAAAGTTGCCAGCATGAAACATGTGGAGTGAAAGAGCGTAGCACTGTGGGTTCTCCTAAGTGTTGTTGTTAGGAGCCATTGGTTCTCCTGGAGGAGCTTGTCATGCTGGCTCCCCTGATATGAACTCGGCTGTTATCATCTGAGGAGCTCAGGACTTTGTTGCTGAGAACCGCTGCAGTTCACTTTGGGGGAGCTTTGGTCCTTAATTTGAGCATCACTTCCTGGCTCCAGAGGGGAAAATGTGAGCTGCTTAGTCTCCAGGAGAAGTTGGTCATGCTGGCTTCCTGACACGTACTCGGTTGTTCCCATGTCTTACGAGCTCAGGACCTCATTGTCACTGAGGATAGCTGTGGTACTTTTTCGGGGGAGTGCTGGTCCTTATTTTGAGAGTTGCTTCTTGGCTCCATTGTAGAACCCTCAAACCTACTGGCACAGATACTTCACCCTGCTGGCATAGACTTTTTAACTTCCACTGCTGAACTTTGGGCCTTCCCAGCACAGATCCATGAAATAGACTTGCACAAGTCATTGTCATGGGCTCTAGGTCTTCAGCTGGACTCATGCAGGACTTTGCTGTGGCATCTAGGCCCTCGGCTGGATTTTCTAGGTCTTTAGTGTTGCGGACAGATTTCCTGCACTTTCTTGTGTTTAACTTTGGGTAACCATCATAAAATAATATTATAAATTCTGTGTCCTACATGTAATTGTTCTCCCTGCAATCCCTGGCTATGACAGTGACCAACAGGATTAAATGACAAAAGAGGTCTGAATTATGACATTTCATTCCTTGAAATGAAGATATTGAGGGTCAGTGTAGCACAATGAGAAAATTTTGAGTTTTTAATCCAAACAAATTTGCCTTGGAAAACCATTTCCACCATATATTAGTGACCTTGGGCAAGTTACTTAACCTCTAAGGATTGCAGATCCTGGGTGTAGAATATGAGTTAACAACAATCTTCAAGCTTGTTATAAGCAGAATAATGTACCTAATCCTGAACCTGGCATTGTGTGGGTATTCACTGATGATCTTTATGTGATCTAGAGGAAGAAGCAAAGAGTAAGATATTCTAATATATCCAGAAGTATTGAGAGGAAAAGAGCCTTGAGTCTGACAGTAGTCAGTCCTACATTACCTGTAGCTTGGTGACAATATTCCTCAGAGATAATAGCCACATTTTTTTCTGACTCTGGACTCACCAACGGTTTGGGTCTTCCAGTCCAGGATTTGATCTTTGTTCCCACTGCTCCTGTTGCTCTGCCCTCTGAGGTCTGTTTAATCTTGTTGTTCAGCTTCCTGTAGATAGGGATGGGACTGGGCACTTCTGCTAATCAGTCTCTATTTCTGATACAAGAATTCTCAATAATGGCCAGGTGTGGTGGCACACACCTAAAATCCCAGCACTCAGGAGACTGAGGCAGGGGGATCGCCATAAATTCAAGGCCAGCCTGGCTACAGAGCAAGTTCACAGCCAGCCTGGACTTTACATAGTAAGATCCTATCTCAAAAAAAAAGCAAAAAAAAAAAAAAGAATTCTCAATAATGGATTTCATTATTCTCTGAACTCTGAGTTCTGTGCTTGACTTTCAAATGAATAAGTCTGACAATTTTGAATTTGATATTTCTTTTCAGAGTAGGAAAAATTAAAATCTTTCTTTTCATGGTGAATCAGCAGTATGTAATAGAAAGCTGTCAGGGGTCTGAGCTCTGCCCCTGCCCTTACTAACTTGTGTGACCAGGAGCAACTCTGATCCATGGCTTCACTCTTTTTTTGTTTGGCTGGCTTGGCTTTTCTCTTTTTTTAAACAGGGTCTTGCTATGTGGCCCAGGCTGGCCTTGAACTTGCTGTGTAGCCCATGCTTGGCTCAAACTCAAAATCCTCCTGCCTCAGTCTCCCAAGTCCTGGGATTACAAGTATGTGCCACCATACTTGACCACAATCCATGCCATTTTTACTCCATGAGTTTTTAAGATGATATTTTAAAAATGATTGCATGTTTTGATTACAAAGAAACACATGAATGGAAGAGGTAATGATCACAAAAATTTTAGTTTGTGAAATTCTAACAATGTTAAATGAGATTGTTCTAAACCATTTGGGGCTTGAAGGCCCTAAAATTTCAAGGCTGTAAAGTGTTGTCAGTCCTAATGACAAGTGAGTGATCCTAAAAGAATTCAAAATAAGATAGTTCTCTGAGTGTTTAAACTAGTACATCGACACATAATGGATCAGAGCAGAGATTTTCTAAGTCACTTTAAAGAAGCAGAATAGTTCTTAGACCAGGAAAACTTGATGAAATCTGAAGGTAGTCTAAAGAAAGGAAGCTCAAACAGAAGGAAGGTTGACCAGCCATAAAAACATGAGAAAAGGTCAGAGTTATTGATATTGCTCATCTCATAACATCCAATGCAGGGGGACTAAGCTAAGAGGGTGGTTAAGAAGGTGACTTACCTAATACTGGTAACGAGTATCTTCCTATTGAAGAGGTGTAGACCAGATGCTGCTAAACATTGTTTTCATATTTTAATTCAAAACCAATTATACTTTAGATCACCAGTAGTTTTAGGTCCACTTATAGTAAATGAATACGCTAGCCCTTGCATATGGGCATCCTTTAGCAATTGTATTTCTTATTGCAGTTAATAAATTGATACCTGAATATAAAAGGCCTGATTATATGGAACTTTTCATGTGGCCTGCCTACAGGACTAGAATGCTCTAGTCACAGGATTTAAGTATTCGATATCTTTGGCAATTCTAATTTTCCTGTACATTACCATTAGTGTCCTGGTTATACACTGTATCCTTGAGAGCTTAAACCTACTATTAAGTGTTAACGGTTCAGATTTTTGATCCTGATGGGCAAAGAGCCAGAACCTGGACCCTATGAAATCACTGAGGTAATCCCATGTGAAAGCCTTTGGAGTTTTGGGAACAATTTCAGCAGGGTTTTTCTGTAGTCATTCAGTCCCTGTCAATGTCCACATCATTCCTTTGGTAACTGACCCCCTGCTAATGCATGCAATGTAGGGATCCCATCTGTGGCAAAGCCTGCCAGCAAACAAGTCCACACTTTTTAGGATAGTCTCCTTGGGATCCCAACCTGTCTTCCTCACATTACTTCCCACTACTCCCCTACACCCACTCTCAATCCTGAACTTGGTATCTTTGTCATGTTGTCTATCTCTTCCTAGAATAACCATTTCCCCTCCACCCCTTAAACTCACATGCCAAATCCCATCTTTGGTTCAAGGCTCAGGCTAGGTGCCTTCTCTTCTATAACCACTTCTGTAATTGCTACTCTATTTCAGAAGTTCCATAGCTCATTTCCCATTCACTTGTATTTTTCTATCTTATGTTAGAAGGCTACTGTAAGAGTGAAGTTTTCAAGAATTTCAAAAAAAGAAGTCCTCTCTATACTAAGGATACTCTTATTACAAGGCAAATAATCTCCCTGGGAAATCAGATTAATTATTTTTCATTTATTTAGTCATTTAACAAATATTTACTGAGTGCCTCTATATGCCAGGAATGTAAGGTAGGAAAAAATGACAGGGCCTCTTCCTTCATGCAGTTTCCCGTCTAGGGGAGAAGATACTAAAGAAGTAAACAATTAGTAAATTGTAGTGGTCATTGGTGCCATGAAATACAGCAGACATAATGCTGTGAGAGGACAGAAGAGGTTTTCCTGCAAACATTACAGTTAAGTTAAAACTCAATGGTAAGCAGACGATTTAGCTCAGCGGCACAAGCACCTTCCTGGCAAGCACGAGGTCGTGAGTCCGATCCCAGCTACCAAAAATAAAAACAACCCCAGAGGTAAATCGGAGTTAGCCAAAAGAGGAGAAGGTTCTCAGGAGAGTATGAGTTGAATATTCTCAATGCCCACTGCCACTGAGCAATGATGGTCTGGTGTCCTGAGTACCTGATCTGCTATCCTGTCTTCAGATAATGCCAAGAGAAAATTTACAAGTATTTTTCCTCTGACTCTTTTATAGCTCTAGACAGACCACTCCATGCACACTAATCGTCATCAAAATATAATTTGTTGCATTTAAGTTTTCTTAATCAAAATCACTTCCTCATTAGGTAACAGATTTTGCTTATTTGTTTCATGTGAACTTCTGTAATTTCATTCTCAAAGGGTAATAATAACTTCATGCTTAAGGTATTTTTATTGCCAGTCTCATCTATCACCTATAAGATATGTTATGAAATCTTAGTTTTGTTAGCTGTTGTATCCTCAGTGCTACAATGCCTATCACATAATAGATGTTCAGTGACTAGATACAAGGATGGATGGATGAATTTCATCTTCCCTCTTACACTAGTATTTGTATAAGAGCAAAGTACCTGCCTAGTTCACATTTGAGTTCCTTCCGCACTTAAGACAATATTCTGGATGTGGTCAATAATCAATACATTGTTTGTAAATTTAAAATCATCTAGCCTTAAGAAAGCAAGAGAAACTACGGTAGCCACTGTTGATTTCTTATTGTCTCATTGCTTGCGTTGTTCTGTTCTGATCTGCTTTGTTCTGTTTTATTTGTTCTGATTTGTTTTGTTTTATTCTCTTTAAAATTAAAAAACAAAATTTAAAAAACAAAT